>JACJUY010000447.1:133495-165670 GCA_014220935.1 Platorchestia sp. MABIK | reverse complement strand
ACTCCATACGCCCCTCATGTGCCAACCTCCTCCCCCCCTCCTCCCTTCGTTCTTATAACTCCTATTTCTCCCTCTTCCCCTCCCCCCTTCCCTCCCTCCTTTCCCGAGCCCGACCCGCTACGGTTGGTCACGACATTAGTTTCACTTAAGGCTTCTTTTCAAAATTAATACTGCCGGACCACCTTAGCTAATTGCAGCCGCGCGCACCACAAACTTGACACCGGCCCTGCGTCACATTGTGCGAGTGTCTGGTGCGTGTGTCTCTTCAGCGAGGCGTGGCAGACTCAACGTGGACTGAGTTACTGAGTGCGTGTTGGCGCTGGACTTGCTTCTACAGTTCAGGGTGGATGCTGACCAAGATTCTCTTTTAAATGACTTCCAAGTTCAAAGTTGCTAAGAGCAGTAGCACAAAGTTTGAGCCAGAATTCTTGAAACTGTAATCAACGAAAGATTTAAGCCATGTTAGCCATTAGAAATCCCTTGAAATCAAGTAATCAAATTTGAATTTATGCAACAGTTCATTCATTCTGCATTTTCTTTATTTTCGCACACTTAGATCTATTTAGAAATGGGCTGCTTCTCTTATATTGTCTCTTGAGATCTATGGGTGCGGTAAGTCTATTTCTCTTCGTTAAGGATTGACAAAAGTTGTACTTGATTGTACCTCTCAATGGTATTTTCACTTCTAAAAAGTGTTCTTTAATTAAAGATGTCTGATTTGAGAAGTCCAGAAAGCAACAGAAAAAGTTTACATACAAGTCCGCCCAACCATTACTCCACATAAATTAGCAAGTGAAGAAATTACTGCATTCTTGATTCATGTTACCGAGCGGTTTCGATGTTGATTTCTTAGAAGGTCTCGTGCGGGCATTGTTCTGACGAAGCTCTACTCCGACTAGGACCACAAAAATAAATAATCTAGAGTTTATCTTCCGAAATCTGTCCCCTTGAACGCTCTTGGCCGCAACAAAACAGACTGTAAAGAACGGTTTACCATCGACCGTTTCTTGACCGTCCCTTGCACGAAGCAAGGGAGCTTTGTTCCTTAAAAAAGAGTCTTAGATCCCCGTTGCAATTATTTGTCAGTTATTCAGTAAAGTGATTCTTCGAGGTGAACAAATTAAATTTTTATTTTTCGAACATCACATTTAAAGCATCAATTTTAGCGACAATACGAGCATGTAATATAAGACATCCCAGAAGTAAGGTTTATAACTAGCAAGTGATGCTATACTAATTTAAGAGTACAATTACCTCAAGTTTTGTTATTAGCAAAACAATTATGATACAAAACTTACCCGGTGTACGGAGAGCGAGAGCTATTATACGTGTGCCCCTTTGGTACCACGCCACTCAGTGTGATGGCAACAAATTACTGAGCAAGATGACACTTGATGCACCACTCAGCATAATGCCTTGGGCTACTCGCTATGATGCTAGTCGTGAACCCAGACATGCCACCAGATGACTCAAGTACTCTGCTCTCAACGCTAATGAAGGACTTGTTGCCACTTGTTTTAATACTTTGCTGACCAAAGCCATGGATGCCAAAAATTTCATGTGTCTGTATTACGCAAGTCTGCTGTGTCGAGCGAGAGCGGCGGTATGCGCAAGGGATGCTTCGAAGTAACGCACGCATTTTAAAATCAACTTGTAGTTCTCAAATTGCTGTCCGTCTCGTGTGTGACTATCAGCCTTCTGGGGCCGTGAAGACCGAGGCGGTGTCGGTCAAGAGAGAGGGCGATAGGACCTCCCAAGTCGTATGTAGACCAGCTAACTGCGGAGTGCAGCGAATAATTGCGTGCAATTATCCAATTTTAATATCATTTGCCCTTGGATTGATACTTGTTCATGAAATACAATTTGTGGTGACTATATTTTTATCCTTCAGTTTGTAATTTTGATGTTTCTTTTCCAGCAGTAAGAGACGTGTATGCTGCGAGTGATCTGCATGCGGTGAATGATCTGCCTGTTGCGAGTTTCTGACACCCACTTGCGTCCGCTGAGGCTAGTCTGCTCCGCACGAGCAAGTCGTAGCTGTTCAAAGAGTGACTTTGAGAGCAAAATTGTCTTGAAATTTGGTTGGTGTGAAAATCTGGCCCCAACTCTGAATTTGACGTCAGTAAAATACGCTCTGCAAATTCTTGCCTTGTTTTAAGTGATGTTTTCAAACCAAGTTTGCGTTTGCGGGTTTTCGATGTCTAGTTGGCAGCCCAGAGAAAGGTAACTATATACGTCTCGGAAATTTCGTCTATACTCTAAAAAGAACGTTTTGTTTGCAAATTCTCAAGGCTTTATACATCTAGTTGATTTAGGAACTAAATTATGTTGTTTTTCCGCATGAATCAGTTTCCAATATAGTTTTTTGAATAACAGAAGCGTAAGGCTTCATGAATGTAGTTCCCACACATTATGGCCAAGATTGCTTACGTAGAAGAGTGTGAAGCGCTTTTTGTTTTACCGGAGACACACACTGCAGTATCGCCTCTAACGTTAGCGGATGCAGCAGTTAGTTCTTATCATCCTCAATGGTTTAACTTCACCAACAAAATTGAGGAACTTTCTCACATAAAATTTTTAAAGGTATCTAAGGAAAAATTTTGTACAATAAATCTAGTCACCCGCTCTGTTTAACATCCTGTGTTTCTCCACCTTGCAGTCGCAATTTTTCTACCTTTCGCTTCCGCTGACAGACTTACATAATCTTCATTACGTCACGAATTTTCGGTGAAGTGCGAACTCAGGCTCATAATTAGTTCAGCCTAGCACCTGTTTGTTAAAACTTGGCGTCTGCTCACCAGCTCACGGGGACATACACTGGTGTACTCAGACCATTTGTGCTGATATGGAGGAGCAGTAATCAGAGCCCGCTGACTACGAAGCGAGTAAAATAATAGTTGGACGAATATTGATTTGAAGTTTACGTACAACCGATACTAAAACATGGATGAACTTTACACCTCTCAGGAAGGTGCATTGAAGAGGTTTGTCCTTCAGAGCATCTGGAGGAGTTGGTGTACAATGAAGGGTACCTGAGCTGCACTCACTGGGTTTACTGTTAGGTCTATCCATCCTCGTCAGTGTACCTTGCAGAATCAGCACATCCTAACTACTCACTACAGAATAACCAAAACATATTACAGAAGCAAGTTCAGGATTTGAATTTGTAGCTAAATAGGGCCTTATCATTCAGTTTTTATTTTCTGTTTTTCTCGCGAGGGAAGACGGGCGTACCGTGCAAGTTCCTGCACAATTTTTTTCGACTGCAATTCTTTATTCTTACTTTCCTTTTCTGTCTCAACGAGATTCTTACACATTTCCTTGCTAGCGTAGTGCGCTATGCCAACCGAGACACCTAAATTTTAATCCCTTGTGGGATCACATCAGTTTGAACTTCACAGAGTTTTCATTGATTATCACCTGAGTGGCAACAGATATTAAACAGTGAATATAATAATAATGAAAAATATAATAATAACAACTAGAAGAACCAGTGAAAAAATTCGGTCAAAATAATTTAACAAATTTTAAAATAACTTATTCTACCCTAACCTATCTTAAAATACGGTCAACATTACCTAACAAATTCTAACATAGCATATTCTAACCTAACCCATCCTAACATAACATATACTAGCCTACAATATCCTAACCAAAGCTATCCTGATTATTTGTCAAACTAAGAAAAACCGCGAATCCGTGAAAAATTTCATCAACATTACCTAACCTATGCTACCATGACCTATCCTAACCTAACATCTCCTAACCCATTCAATCCTAACCTATTTATCCTAATCATCTCATCCTAACCTATCTTATCCTAACCTATTTTATACTAACCTATCTTGTCCTAACATATTATTGCATGTAAAGGCGATCTTTTAATGTAACACACAGGAATTCGGTACCCATGATACCGCAAACTCGGATGAGGAGCGTTACACGCGAACTTAGTTTTAAGTGTATTATTGTATAGATAATAATGATAATCATCATAATTTCATTTTTACTCTGTGATCACTGGTTAGTATTCATTTTATTTTTTTATTGAAATTAACCAAAACTTACCTAGCCCAACCCACTCACTCCTAATATAACCAACTTAATCTGACCCTATCTTCAGTGTCCTTACCTTACACCATAAAAGTCATTGATTTTGTCATCTACAACATGCGAGGATATTTTTCATGTATAAGTTTTGGCATTAGGTTTAGTCGAGACCGTCATCCGCGTAGGGCTCCCATGTGCCGAAAGTGGGTGGACGGTAATCTAGACACAGGTAATTTTGGCATAGCGGATGTCCTGAATAGAAGATGAGGAAATTAATGTATGGAATAAATAACGAATGCATGCAATGTTAAGGTGGCATAACTATTCATCGTTGGGAGCCTTTGTAGGTCAGGGTATTGCAGACAGCTTCAATCTCATTCGGCCGTTGAACTTCACTTAGCTGAGCAAAAGCCTCTATGCAAATGCATAAGTCGTTACACTCGTAAAAGCTGAGCTGAGAGCCTCCATGTTGCTACCTTGTAATAATCGGTCGGAAAACCTTATATCTTTGTCTATACGTCATATATTTCGCTTATAAACCTAGTATCCTTTTGACTTAGGGTTAACTATTCATCACACAGTATTCTGTACTTTATATTGTACTGATGATTTTTCATGAGTTCGTGGAAAATCTAAGAGCACAGCTGTGACTTTGACCCAGGTGGCTACCATGCCTTTTAAATAATTTCATCACAAATTTACGGCATTACTTGATGAAATTCTTTGCATCTGGCTTCAGAATTCCAGAATGTGAATACTAAGAAAAATATGCAAAAAATCGTCTTGACGGACACAAATATTCAGACTTCCTCCTCCACTGACCTCGTCTGTTCTGACGCATTCGATGACGGCACGCATGGCGTTGCTCTCGCCATGCGACACTGCTCCTTTTCTCTAGAATCCAGAAAGATTTCGAATCAATTCTGCATGACTCTCGGACTGGAAGTCACCAGCCACGGTTTGGTTCCTCAGTACATTCGGTGAGACAGCAAGGCACTGAAAAACTAATCAACAGTCCACCACTTTCATGAGATTTAGCACCTTCTTGGCTCGCCCTCGCCAAGTCTAGGAAAATGAAATCACTGAATGCTGAGACTGCTGGAACTCATGCTTTCGGTTTTATAAGCGATGTTTCAGTCACATGCTAAGCCTCACTGTGCAGCTAAATGACTGCGGGGGCTCATATGACGCAAACCTTGCGTCAGATTTTGCATTTCAATTACACGAGCGGAAACTTGATTAGTTGTTCAATTAACGGTAGATAAAACATCCAGTTTCTCTAAGTTTCTTGTGTTGTCTTGAATAGCAGGCTTGTCAGTTTTGTTTACGAGATTTCCTTCATTAGAGTTATCAGTGAATACTGGAATGGAGATAAAACTATTTTTCTATAGGGAACACATGCATTTTCACACGTTGACCATCACTTTTACTATTGTTCCTAATAATCCCATTTGATGAGCGACAGGCGATAGACGCCGATGGAGACGTCCTTGGTACGTGTCACGTAATACTTAAAAGTGGACATTAGGACGGTTGGAAGAATTTTTGACCAAGATTTCATCTTGTCCCCGTGAGGGAGGCATGTGAGAGTATGAACAGGAAGGCTGGGTGGTCCCTGGTCCCGAAAATCAAACGTGTTGCTTCGCTTGAGCGCGTCAGTCTCTTGATGCACCTGGTAAAGAGGAAGCCGCAGTATTGAGTTTTGTGATGAGATTCTGACAGTCACGTCGGGTGCTGCAGACCTGCAGTTGTTGGCACTCTAGACCACCTCGTGAGGCTGGCCACTGCAAGCCCGCAGTTGTTCTGTTAAACTGTGTACTGTTTTGTAAAGGGGCTGCCAAGGCAGTAATTAATGTGACTAAGGTCAATGAGCAATTCTTCTATGATACTGGAAATAATTGACGCGATTTTCTAACATTTAATTTGAAAGTTTTACTTTCACAATGAAAAAAAATCAGTTTTACACCTAAGACTAAGTATTGTCAGGGAAAAATTGTTGATACCATACTAAAAAATGCTTTAAGCAATTACAATTATTAAGCCGTTTTTCAAGAAATGCTGAGTCTTTTGATTAAGCAGCATGCGTTCAAATTCATTGAAAGCACAGATAAAAAATAAAAACCATATCAGATTTATAAAACCACGTGAAACAATTGGAGATATTATTTTTTGATGTGATCTCTCTCAGGTTAAATTACCTCGTCATGTCTCCGTCAAAGTCCCTCTACAGCTGGAGGTACGAAGTTTTTTTGCGGTATTTTGGCTTATCTTTTCTAATGAATTTACGCCAGAGAATCCACTTCGGGGACAATCTTCTTCGCCAAAATCTTCATACCAACTAATGCTAAACTCTTTACTCTTACTCCTAATATCATAAAGAGTTTTTTTTTTGTCACTTGAAATATCATTTTTATGTAAGGATTTGACATTCCCGAGCAAGAGTTCAATAGTAGCGTCAAGTTTGCCAGTTTCTCAAAACAAAGCAGGATTTTAAAAATGTATCTGAAATTATTATTGCATAGCAGTAGTTTCTAACATCTTAAACAAGCTATTTTATAAGCAAAATCCATTACATAAAACTGTTTTTTACTTACAAGAAATAAAATCTAAGTACTTTCTGCACACATTGCAAGTACCTATTTAAGAACGCCGCATCTCTCTCTCTCATAAACTAAGTAACTGCACCGTCGGAAAACTGAGAAGTAAACCACATATAATGCTTTAAAATGAAGGTTATAGCGAAGACAACAGATTTAAAATACATATCTGTAAAAAATTAGAACGTTTCGATCATCAAGATCATCATCAGCTATAGTCTGAAATATAAGAATTGACAAATTAAGACCGGCAATAAAAACAATCAGTAAGTGATATAATAATATGCACAAAAATTTAAAAAAAATAAATAAATAACGTAATACCCATTTTCAATGGATAGGAGGACTGCATGTCATTAAGGTTAGCTTTCAATTTGCTAATAAAGAGGGATTCAAGAATGCGTAAATTAAAACACGAACCTGCAGAACCTAATATTGAAAAATCTTCGAGTGAGATAGTTGTACTTCATTTTTCAGCATGGATTCTAATAGCTGAATGGGACGGCCTACTTAATGGAATACCAGTCCTAAAACTTCTACCACTATGTTCAAATACCCTCGTAGATAGCAACCGAGATGTCGAACCGACATACACAGACCCAAACAGTGGGCAACAGTACTTGTATACAACAGACGAGAGCATTGAAATGGGTAGTCTATCTTTAAAATGAAAAAATGAACCTATTTTGAAATTATAAACCAAAATAATTTGAAGGTCAACACAGGGAAAGTATTTCACAACTAATGAAAGCAATTCTTCTTTCAACCTCTCAGACTGAACACCGAAGTAAGGAATGGTGACGAACAATTTCTTCTTATCTACAGTCACCACAGTAGCAATGGCGGAATACTTTTTATCTAAAAATTGCTTGAAATATTTCTGAATAAAAAATAAAGGAAAACCATTTTTTACAACAAACAAATTTAAAATAAAAATTACAAATTTAAAATAAAAAAGAAGAATACGAAAAATAACTTAAACCCAAACCAGTAAATGTGCTTTTCCTATAAACAGAGGTACAAAAAGTGGAACCTGAGCAATATTTCGGTGTTTGCTTTTACCATGGAGACTGAAGTTAACAATCAATTACCTTTTTTAGACTGTCTTGTCCAACGCTCAGGTTCCACTTTTTGTACCTCTGTTTATACGAAATGCCCATTTACTGGTTTGGGTTTAAGTTATTTTTCGTATTCTTCTTTTTTATTTAAAATCAACAGCGTGAAAACTCTTTCATTTCGGGCTTATGAAATATGCTCAAGTTATTCGTTATTGCATAATGAGTTTGAATTCTTAAAGCAGTTTTTGTAAAAAATGGTTATCCTTTATATTTTATTCAGAAATATTTCAAGCAATTTTTAGATAAAAAGTATTCCGCCATTGCTACTGTGGTGACTGTAGATAAGAAGAAATTGTTCGTCACCATTCCTTACTTCGGTGTTCAGTCTGAGAGGTTAAAAGAAGAATTGCTCTCATTAGTTGTGAAATACTTTCCCTGTGTTGACCTTCAAATTATTTTGGTTAATAATTTCAAAATAGGTTCATGTTTTCCATTTTAAAGATAGACTATCCATTTCAATGCTCTCCTCTGTTGTATACAAGTACTGTTGCCCACTGTGTGGGTCTGTGTATGTCGGTTCGACATCTCGGTTGCTATCTACGAGGGTATTTGAACATAGTGGTAGAAGTTTTAGGACTGGTATTCCATTAAGTAGGCCGTACCATTCAGCTATTAGAATCCATGCTGAAAAATGCAGTACAACTATCTCACTCGAAGATTTTTCAATATTAGGTTCCGCAGGTTCGTGTTTTAATTTACGCATTCTTGAATTCCTCTTTATTAGTAAATTGAAACCTAACTTTAATGACATGCAGTCATCCTATCCATTGAAAATGGGTATTACGTTATTTTTTTTTTTTTTTTAATTTTTGTGCACATTATCATATCACTTACTGATTGTTTTTATTGCCGGTCTTAATTTGTCAATTCTTATATTTCAGACTATAGCTGATGATGATCTTGATGATCGAAACGTTCTAATTTTTAATTGATATGTATTTTAAATCTGTTGTCTTCGCTATAACCTTCATTTTAGAGCTTTGCCGTGTTGTGCAACCTAATCTAATTAACAAAATATAATGCTTGGTTGCTGCAGCCACCACGACACAGACATCAGACGTATCCCGACGTTCCAGGTCCGGCAAGTAGGCGCCAAGGAACAATTTTCTGGCCTCGCTGTGCAAAGATGCCTGGCATACTTGCAAAGTGTTCGGGCTTCTGTGGAAATTAGGTCGAGTAGAGATAAGGGATACAGCGAAATTTGAGCGTTTTGCATCACAAAATCCAAAAACCTTTTCTCAAATAACTTGAACGCTGAGCATGTTTTGGGGTATCTGGGCTGAAGCAAGCCTAGAGATCTCCTGTATAGCAGCAATTGAGATTATCCAAAGCAATTAATCGGACCTTTTCGATCAAAGTAGTATAATTCCTAAATGTACTACTCATTTCAAGAAAATCCTAATATAACGGACATGCTTGTACGTCATGAAACCACTAGCTCTTCTGACGTAACGTAGACAGCAGCAAAGATTGAAATTTTTTGTTACGTTCAGGATTAATTACAGCGACCTATCACGAAATACTTTTTTTCTTTGACTTACAGGAAAATACGAACAATTTTATACATTAGGTAGCAAAATTTTACTTTTTGTCAGTTGCTTACACTTGTAAACCTTGGGTAAATTGAGGTCACTGATTTCAAGTATGGCATGAGTTATTTTCTATCGGGTCAAGTTTTCTTGCAATGAGTTACCTTCTATTTACTACTGGCAATTTGTGGGTAGACCACCAGGCATTTCTGATAAAATTCCGAACCCGTACAAATTAATTTAATTAAAAACCCACAAACATGCACAAATAATTTTTAATTTCTTTCACTTACCTTGGCAAATACATTGTGGATTCATCAGTTGCTTCTGCGAAGAATGGCAAGTTTATTCAGGTTGAAACTTGAGTTTAATGGACCGTATGGAATTTCGCTTCCCTGTACAGTCTCGCTGAATGCTCCGGCAATAAAGTCGGCTATCACCCGGCGACCTTGATATCGATCTTTTATGATTTTGATATCTTTGTGAGAGCGTTCTCTCTGCTCATCACTTATATCCTCCAAGTTTGACGGAAATGATTCAATATGACTGTTCCAGAAATGCATCTTAATGGTCATGTTGCAACCTAACACCTGGAAACTTTCCATTAAAGATTCAACTAGCTCTTTTTATTGCTTTGATTTCCTGTTTCCAAAAAAATTCCTTACGACAGAAACGAATGCTCCCCATGCATTTTCTCAACATGAATCATAGACTGATTAAAAGCTTGATCATTAATCTGCTTCCTAGTTTGAGGGCCGTCGAAAATATCAGCTTTGAGTTTTTCTGTCGTTACACCTCGGTACGCGTCACACAAATACTTGAAGCAGTCACTGCCAGTTTTGAGCGCCTTGACGAACTGTTTCATAAGGCCTGATATGAAGGGTCTGGAAAACAATTTTTTCCCTTTCTTCTAGAGTTTCATGAATGATGTTCTTTTCCCCAACATTGTAGCTTTCCCTAACTGGCCATTCCTTCTGAATCAGGTGTCTATCTTTGCCTCTGTTGTCTCAGAAACACATGAAGTAAGGGAATTTTGCGTAACCCTTTTGCTGTCTTAACAAAAAATTGACCATTTTTGGATTAACACATCCATTTGTGTTCTTCGTATTTGAGTAGCTCCAATACTGTTTTGACTATTTTATATTTTTCTTTCAGGTGTACTGAGTGTCCTATGGGTATTGCACCAAAGATGTTGCCCATGTGTAATAAAAGACTCCACTTAGAGCTCTCTATAAAGAGGGGTCCCTTTTTCAGATCATAACCTGTAGCTCCCATCGCGGTTACTAGTTCAGGAATATCACAACAGTACAATAGACGAAGTTGATATTAGAATCAAAGAACTGTAAGAGGTTGTCTTCTCTGTTGCGATAAAATGTTACTGTTACGCTCATTCCCAGAAAGTTTTTATTTTTTAATCGTGAAGCCAACAAATCTGTCAACTTTTTAGACAAACCCAGATTTCGAACTAACTCATTGAGTTCTGCATGGCTAAATGTTTGTGGTTCTGTTGATACGCCTTCAAAATCTGAGTCACTGTTTCTGTTAGTTGATTCGACTCCTCTGTCAATCCAGTGTCACATTCGCTGTCAGGGTTAAGAGAAGCAAGTTGAGTAAAGATAGGTTTTGAAACATCCTCTGAATGGGGCATAGGTCTGATTGCTGAGTCTAGACAAGGGTATGTCATAAGTTGACGAGATTTACCAGAAAACCAACAACATCAGTATGGCAGAAATAGCAGTTTTTGACACGATCTCGTGGCTCACGCCATTTCAGAATGCCGAATTTTAATTTATTTTTTCCTTTAGTCCATTGACGCAAGTTTTCTTCGCAGGAATTACACACTTTATGTGATGCCAATGGCTTATCTTGATCTCCAAGTTTCACTTGAAAGTAAAATAAGTAAGCTCGCTTCACTGTAATTCATTAAAGATCCTTCTTTGCTTTGGAGCTGTGAATGTACCACGTAAGGAACAGAAAGCATCCGGACGCGTAACATATGTCCTTCTAATTGATTGAGAAGCCATTTCTCCTTTACCATCTTTCTGAAATATGTAAAGAAAACATAGACATTTTACATAATGATAATATATCATTTACCAACACTGCAGTATTAAATTTTATCAAAATTTTTGATTAAAATAAAAACACGGTCGCGTAGCATGAAAACTAAACCTGATTTTGACGAACAAATGTGATTTTCGGAATCAGTGACCTCAAATCCACTAGAATCAACCAAAACTGTGTTCCTCAGTGTAATTAGCTGTGCTTCATCATAAATAACGAATAATGTAAAACGGAAGGATCCTATTTTCAGAGAAATATAATTACAAGTAAAGCACAATTAATATAAAGGCTATGTCGGGAAGAGTAATGATTTCCAGGTTGAAAGTGGAATTTACTAGAATTCAAAGAATTCACGTGCACGTTTCAGCCACAATCACTTTAGTCATAATTGGGTGACTTTTTTTAATCTTTTTTATTGAGCTTGTTTTGCTGCAATTTATCTATTTTGTAGGTTGTGCTCCGAGTAACGCGAGCGGTTAAAGTGAGTCCTGTTTACTGTACGTCTTGACAAAATTCGCTAGTAAAATGGCAGATGAAAAGCGGTTGGCAAAAAAAACTATAAAATTCAGGAAGTCCTATTTAGCATGTTATTTATAAACAGAATCCCATTCTGTGTTTGCATAAAAACACCATGCATACTTTAAAAGTAAGAAGCGTTTCAACACGACTGTTCTTCAAAAAACGAATTGAATATAATAGGAATAAAATAAGCTAAGCTTTCTCCTTCTACGGATGAAGGCAAAGGTAGCAAATGTTTTGAGCTCTAAATTGAGACTAATCGTTCTAGAATTACTCTATTGTTTCAGGAAAAAAATGAGTGGCTTCACGCGTGGTTCGAGGAGTGGTCTCAAAACGGTACTCATGTTTTGTTCCACTATGTCCCTCAGGCTGCCAAAGCCGAACCAAATTTCTCGAAAAATATAATTGTTGGCACTGCAGCAGAAAATCTCAATCTCGTTCAGATTACTGTGAAACTAGTTTACTGTTCGACAGTGCAACGTACTGATACACAATTTAATGTGTGTAGCGGAAAGATTATTTAAATGAACAAATTTTGTCTCTATCATGGGACTTCGGGTTTCTCTTCAGAGAATAAATAGGAACCGGCCACGAAGGAGGAACTTATACCTCTTGACAGAATATCAAAATCGAGCTGAAATGAAATATTAGACAGCAGGAAATATAGAACAAGCGTTTATTCAGCCCCAAGCTACTGAAACGGGAAAATAATGACAATTTAACAGAGGTTGAAAAGGTTTTATGCTTGAAACAACGCATTCAAAGCACAGCATATAAGGAAAGCTAAGAATTGGCGCGAAGACAGCGTTATCGAAAACGCGAAGTGTCGATGTCAACCTTAATGAGATAAATGCGCAAACATCATTGTGCCACTTCTGAAGCTATAAGCACGTACATCTAGTGGTATAGAGGAAATATTGTAATCTAACAAAACGAGGAAAATATTGTCCTTAAATGCCACCATGAAAAAAATTGGAGGGTGAGCTGCGGGAAGCAAACATCTGTGACGCAACGGCATTGTTGAATCACGCTAACTCTTCATAATGAATTTTAAGCTTACGGAAAGATCCATTGTTTAAAGGGATTTCTTGACTCCAACAGCACGCAATATTAATATCCTCAATGTGAGAGCTATTTTTTACCTAAAAAATCCGGAGTTTTAGAATATTTTTGAGGATTTTCCAACGAGTTTCACTTTGCGTGATCCATTAGTTTCATTTCTGAGTTCCAGCCTAATATTCTGATAAGATTGTTCCAATATTTCAGTTGGTCTAATTCTGCTCACGATAATGTATTTTGAACAAACCGCCTTAGCATCATGAAGGCATGAGCAGTCGAGGTGTGGAGTGTGAAGTGTCCTCTCATGCTCAGTGCGGCATGCAGCGCTCACCAGCGCATCGTCTCCCCCTCATATATGGTCGAACCCAAGCGATGTACCATACACGCCACAGTTCCCCCTCCCTTAATTGTGACTGTGGATTAAATGTTTATGTCTAAGAAGATTTATACAATATCTACTGTCAATGTCACATCTAATCGACGTAATTCATTTCTTACTCTTATTAATCATTATCTTTCTGTCGGAAGAGATAGATTCTCATCAAATTTGATTGTTCAACATGATTTATAAGTCAAAATAGCACACATTATACGATCAACAAAAGAATAATTTGTGCTGTGTGAATATGATTAACTTTTATAAAACATGAAATGATTTATCCTATAATTATGGGGTTTTACGTTAAAATGAGCACAATTTCAAGTCCGAAAATTACGTTTTTATTGGCAGATCGTTCTCGCAAAAATACTATATCTATTAAAAATTAAAGCTTTATTAGTTCTCCTAAAATTAGGTATGTACTTTGTACGGATTAAAGAAGCTAGTTCGATGAAGCTCACTCAAATACGACTTGATACTATTGCCTCAAAGCCTACTTTGAAAATTGGTTACATTCACTGCAGTAACTTGAACGACGTTGCTGCTTATTTGTCGCAAAAGACGCACCTGACACAGTTTAATTGAATACATAGAGACTAAGTGAAATATACATGTGATTAAATTTTCATTCTAACACTGTAGTTCTCTGGAGACATTTTTAAATTGAAATGCTTCTGAACTTCATTCAAAACGTATCTCTCTCCGCCTTCTGACGATGTTCCATTAATAAGTCAAATTTTTCACTGCAGCATCTACGATGTTAGCCGCCCAAGTGTAATTTCTGTACTGGGCGACTGAAATCATACATGAGCTGGCGAACAAGTTAGACAGAGTATCAAGCCAACAATGTTCTCGTTTGTAGAACTGCGCTGAACTCTTACTTAGGTTCTAAAAGCTACTTATTTAACGCTATTTGCTGCAGCTAACTAGTCGTTTTGAAAACATACGGTCATGTTTTGGATATGTATATACACGCTCCAAAATTACTTTTTTGCGTTATGTCTGCGCGGTCCCTACGTCATACTCTTTTCCCTCTACGACCTCTCTTGTCACGTTTTTGTAGAGAAAGGCTTACCTGACTGGCCATTGTCGTCTTCAGTTGGTTTCCTTTATATGAACCATCCTATCATGTATTGCAACGTAAGCAATGAGCGGCGTCAGTGGGCTGAGCACGAATTACAACCATTTGTGTTTGAGTTTCTCCATCGGCCGCTGGCCTGCTTGCTCAATACATGTTGTGTACCCATTAGCCTCGTATAACCAGCCATACATATACCTACAGTGTTCCACTCAGAGTGAATTCACTTATATAGTAGGGTAAATTTCCTCACACCGCGACGCTCATGACACCAAACTCAATTTCCGAGTTTCTTGAATTTTGAACGTTCAAAACTATTGAAAGTTTAACGAGCAATGTTGTCAGTGAAGTTTCAAGTATACTCTATGCATTAAGTTAAGTAGTTTAATTAATTACATTTCAAGAAACTATTTAAAATTACCAGTGAGTTTTAAACAAATGATAAAGTTGAGCTATGTATTATAGGTATTTCAATCGAATAAATGTATTTAGTGTCCATCACTGTGAATCAACTACGAGTTTTCGGTGTCTCTTTAAACATCTCAAACGTTGTGGAAAAATGCAGAATCTCATTAGTCCAAAAGTAGAATCCCTTAGGGTCATTGTACTATTACGCACAATCTTAAGCAAGAGCCGCGCCATGATAAACTTGAACGCTATTATACTGCCAATTTCTGTTTCCTCGCACACCACTCACAGCAGCGTCCTATCTATACCCATCCGAGGATTTCGGATGGAGTTGTTCCTTGCTAATCAAGCAATGCTGGAAGCAGAGTAATCAGTTAAAAAATATCTACCCAAATTAAAGTGTATTCTTGTCTAAGTTGTCCACTATTACAGATGTCTTGAATACCAATAGCAACACCTCGTAAACGCTTCCGCAAGACTGACAAACGCGTTAGTTTTGAACTAGAATGAGTTGCGGCCTGTCTATACCTGTTACTTAATTGTTACATCACAATACGTGAGGAAATATAGGCTGAAGCCCCATAAGTTCTGAACCTCGACTCAACCCAGCAGCAACAGAGCATCTTAATAGAACTTCCTGCAGGAGCAACGCTTGGCCATATTTCCATTTACCAGTAACTGCCATTGCCACACATCTTGCAGGTACGATGTAGCTCTCGACACCTGGCGTCAGGAGGTGGATGAGAGGAGTCTCTCTGACCCTGCGTCAGCTGCTCTACAGGTGCGCGGCTGACACGGCCCTGATTTATGGCCTGCTGCAAACCTTATCGCACCGTGACAGTGTTCCTCAATTAGTCCCTTCGTGCCATCCGCACTTAAAATCATTAGAATGGCAAGTGCTCGTTCAGACAAAGGATTCTGGCCGTATCGTTGCTGAGTAAACAACTGATCTTCATGGGAGAGCACAGCACTCGGTTTCCTTTGTTACATTCTGGTGTACCATGAATTCATGAATAATTCAAGTTCTCCGCGTGATGAAGTTTCTTACGAGTTACTTATCGTCATACTGAGACAAAGTATTGTCAAGCTATAAAAACGGTTTCGATACCACTGACATCACTTTCATTAGACTGGAAAAATTTTAAAATAACGATTACGATATGGATGTACAAAAGCAAAAAATCATGGACGCTAAAAGAAACATTCCCAAAAATGATTACTGAAATTAATTTCTGTAATATCAGAAGATAAAGTCAATTTTGAACAAAGTTTTGAGTGATGATAACACTCTCTGGTATGAGTGGCGATAGTACTATTAATACATTTTATGAGAGTCAAATACATTTTAATTATAGGGAGATAAAAAAAAATTTTACAGAAAAATAGAAATCAAAATTTACATCTATGTGGAAGGATTAATTACTCACCTCCTATTAGAAAAACATTTTTAGGTCTGTGGTGTGTGACCTAGCAAGAGCCAATGAGATTTGGCATTTAAAATGTTGAACTGGAGAATGTGCATTTTTTGATGACAGTTGCAATAGCTTACCTAAAATAGCCCTAAAGCAACGATGAAATGCTCATAAGTATCAAGATTCTATCTGTAATCACTTGCGGATTCACTATAGTCCAAAACCTTCGAATGATGTGTATCTGATTACCAAAATTTTTAATCATTCCATTGAAAAGAACCCATTCAAATCCTCGAAGCCCCTTATATTAACTAACTCAAACCTTCTCTATGAATGTAAAAAGGAATGAATTTTTCCCTTCCCGATCTATGTAATAAGATCTGCACCTTAAACTGATAGAACGAGCTTTACAATCAATCATTTTTTATCATTCCTTGACTCCGCGGACATATATTGTCAGGCTAGAAGTTCAACTTGGAACTATATTATTTCATGTATAGCAATGATGATTAACGGGGTGTTACTTTTAGGTTGCACGATTTTTTGTTTCTAAATTTCTGAAGAGTAATCGTTACTTTTTTATTCTTTGCAGCATGATAATGTTCTCAGCAGCATGAAAGCCTTGTTTTAATTGTTTTAGTAGAATGATGGGTAACTTGGGAATTTCAACACGCACCGAACTTCCCATACTTCGGAACGTTGACAAATTAAAATAAAATTCAAAAATGGTGACAAACATATGAAAAAGGTAATGCACTCGTAAATGGTTACCGTTATGATATGCACTGGTAGTTGATCTCTTAAATTGATGGATAAATAATGAGAAATATTTGTTTCCCCCTGAATGACAGAATTAAGCCTGCTGGTAATATGGAGAAAGCTAACGAGTGCGAACAAAGCTCGAGCAGTAAAATAAACCGAACTTCTAGAGATGTTATAGCTCTCGACATACCAATGGAGCGCTAAGATGTAATCATGAGTTCACTCTTTTTGAGAAATATCAACGTTGATGATTCAGCGGGATGTCAAGTGTCCTGGTAGTTAGAGATTCATAACGCTCGCACTCACTAAGCACTCCCATACCCTCGAACTTCACTTGCTCAATAGCATTGCTTGCTCGAGCGAAGACCTAATCACAGCCCGATTGAACCACGAATTAATCTAAATAACAATGAGCATTGATTTCTGCCGAACAAAGAGACGTCCATCATGAACATGGGCTGCTCCATCATCAGGGGGCTGACCTTCCCTCCCCCTCCTCTGGCAGCAACTGTCTAGGTCCCTCCCTTCTCCTTTAACTTCAGTTTTAAGTTTTAACATCAAGATAGTAAAGTCGTTTATGCCCAGATTTGACAGACGTCAACTCTCTTTACTAGATTTGTCTATTAGTCTCACTTGCATACAAATAGAAAAGTTAGTCATGATAATGAGAACTTCCCATTTGGAAGTAGGTATTCAGTTTGTTTAAACTTGCTGTATTATAAAGTTCAAACTGTGTTTTCACGTTATCATCGAAATTTCCTCTTCATGTTGAGCGAAATTTGCCGGGAACTAAAAATGCAACAAATCGATGCAGCACAATTTTCAAGAACTTCGACTTGGGAACTTCGTGGGGAAAGTATGAGAAATACGGAAAACAGCTTTGTGTTTTCAAACGTATATGATGGCAACAATTTCCTGTGGTCAGGAGGTTGTATTGTCTTGTGTGAAGGTAACAGACCAAATACCACATCATTGGGTTTCCTGAGACATTTCAGTATTTTCGAAGCCTGTATTTGAGCGCAAGTCCTTAATTCTATTTCGATTTTACAGCTCAATTCCAAACTTAGCTCTTTTTCCAGCAATCTCACAACCTGTGAAGTGTGCGCAACCACTGACCCGTTGACTGCCGTGCGGCCTCTACCGCTAGTTTGCATATAATAAAACTCGTAACGAACACGCGTCTCCCACGCAACAATGGACCGTAAACCCGCGAGAGTTATGATCCATTGAAATGTTTCGTTACAATTGCGCTGGAACACATGTCCATACGTTCATTACGTGCGACGTGCCTGCCCCACTCAATTAACCGATGGTTCTATGACCACATTTCCATATCGAAAACAATGGGTTTTTCGACGCTGGCGATCTTCATTTGAATGCCAGCTTCGTGGGTGCCAATTATTCTGCATAAGTGGTCAAGAGCGGCAGTAAAAATTATCGAGATACAAATTGATAAACTGAGTACTTTGAAAAAACTGGACCTCCTGGGCGTGAAGCGACAAATTAGAATTGTTTGTTTCAAATCTGTTACCAAGTAAAGAACGAACAATTTCAAAAGTGTAAAAGTATTGATACCAAATTATATTATTATGATTCGCGTCAGCCTCCCAGTGGTTTCTGGCAAGTCACGAGAACGAGCGTTGCTATTGCTGGCCGGGGCATGTACAATATAGGGACTGGAAGACTGCAACTCTAATTCAATAACTGGGCATCGAGAACAAAGAATGGCGACTTATTTTATGAAGGCATTATGTTCTAGAAAAAAACATGACACACATGAAGGAGCTGTCGTTATAACAGGTATGGAAGCAACAGGAGCACTAAAGAATTTATTACTCCAATATTATTAAATTAATTATGGGAAACTTTCAAGAAAGGTAGATAAACTTAATAAATTAACTAGATGCACAGTTACTTGATTTAGAAAAATTTCGATACAATATTTCAATTTGGAAAATATTTTGGAAAATTTTCCCGCCCTTGTTCAGCAGTTTAGGAATAATTTAAAAATTGTTTAAGCCGGCATAATTTCTTTCAAATATTAAACACACTTTTTCCGAGTTATAGAAGATGCTCTTGAATTGTCGAAACTAATAATATGCAAAATGGCAACGTTAAATCGTAAAACTCATTCTCTTCCAGTTAAGAAAATAATTTTGGAAAATTATAAGTAAAAGGTTAGTTACATAAATGGCTTGCATATTATATAGGTGTAAAAGTGATGTTGATGGAGTAATCAGTATAAAATAACTTGACTTATAAGTGCACAAGCAAAGACCAGAACACCACCAAACACGGCTGCACGAAATAATTCTAATTAGAATTATCGAGAATGGCCTTTTTTAATGAGAGGCTTACCGGCTTGCACTCGAGCATACATTCCTTCGTACTGTGACCTGCGAGAAACTGTTTTCTTTGAGATAATATTATCAGTCTCTTCATCGAATTTATGAGAAATTTATAATGTTGTCGCAAAGTAGTCAGTTTTACCCATTATAACAACCTTAATGCCGTTATAACCCATTATAACATTAAGATAGGTTGGGTTATAATAGGCATATTAATACTTGGCTGGGGTAGGCCTCTCATTAAAAAAAGGCCCATCTCGATTTAGCATCAGAGCATGTTTTCTGGACTGATGCACATGAGATAGCGTACACTTCATTGACGAATCGAAGTTCAACGTGTTTGGTTCTAACATTAAAATTTATGCAAGACGAAGAACAGGTGAATACTTATCCCGCAATGTGTTAGAGCAGGTAAATTTGCAGGGAGGAGGTGATGGTGTGGAAAATGATTTCTTCAGCAAGAGTTGGCCCTATCATTTATTTATGTGAGACAATTGAGGCAGAAATTAATAAACAGCTTCTTCAGTAACTTATGGTGCTTATGGTGCTATAAACACCATGCCATTAGATCATAACTGTTTAGTTAACGGTTGTTATAAATCAAAGAACAGAGAAAGTCGCTTTTAAATTCAACATTATTATTAAAACAGTCTAATACTAAAAGAAGAACGTTTCGACCCGTAAGGTCATTTTCAACTCCTGTCGGTAAAAAATTACAAAATCCAGTAAAATTTCATGCAAAATGTTAGACGTAAATATTTATCCACATCTACAGTTGTGTTGTGTGGTATGGACGCATGCACTTTTTCAGGAAATATTTTCGTAAAAGAGATATTTAGGTGAAATAAAGCCTGCTGTGTATTGTTCAGTGACTGATTTTTCAGGTTGCTTGCTCGCTCATACCTATTTGCTTGCTGGTCTCTCAGTCCCATCCGCCAATATTGCAAACATGGAAATTGGCGACGTCGAGTTAAACTAAACGAAAAAATATAAATCATGACAAAGTTTCTTGATTGTCCCTATAACGTCACACTCTGTTAGGAGCCTGGACATTGTATAATAGCCGTAAATTTTTGTTTCAGAAAATTTTTTTGGAAAGGTTGTTTTGTGACCATTTCTAAAAGACTAATATAGGGAATATTGAAAAGCTCGTGGCTTTTATCACCGAAAGTACATCACATAATTTTATTTGTTCAAGTAATTATAACTAATCAAAACAGCAGTTGTGTACTCTCGCTTTTCTTTTTAATACCACACTAAAATTCTAAAGTTAATGAAGCCTATATCACGTATTCGTTCATCTCGCAGTTTCAGTGGTTAGAGTAATAAGAGAGCAATTATTGATGCTGCTACATATTTACCAACGAAAGTAAATGATTTATATCTCAAATTTATATTTGAAATGTGAGTACGTAGACGAGATGAAAATGTATGATATACTGTACTTGAGTCTCTTCATACGCCTTCAGCCACCATTTTTACAGCACGCAACACATTGTAGAGTTCCTAGTGAAATGTGTGTAATGAAATTAATGGTTATGAGGCTCACCTCTGGCCCAATGTTGGCTGCACAACTTGAACTTCGCCGTGATCTTCGAAGTTCTTTCTTTTCTTCTGCTATTCTGCGCGTCATTTCCATTTTCGATGCCTTCAATTTTGTGTAAGGATATCGCTTAAAGGGATTTTCAGTAGAAATTCCCTTCAATTCCAAAATAGAAATTTCTTTTCATTGTATAGTGTTCAGGTCACGCACTCTGCGTGGTGTAATGTAGACAGTCGAGATACTATTTACCGCGGACTTGTGTTTCTTTTTATTTAGTCAGTGCCCCAGCTTCGTAATACTGGTAAGAAGGACGAAGAGGGTGACTTTCCGAACAAATGGAAAATAGCAAACTGCGAAATATTGCATTTAAAACTCATGAATAGAACTATCAACATTTTTTCTAAGAACTTCCATTATTAGTTAATAAATAATGAGTAACTATCAGTTGAATGCCTTAAGAAGATATAATAGAAGTCAAAAAGCCAATTACGACAAAATAGAACGATAGTGTCGTGAGCTAATCACCAACCGAGTCCTCACAATTGGCCAATCAGCTCGTGCCTCGTAGCGGTGATACGCGACTCCAGTCAAACGGGACCGGTGGCCCCCGGTGTCCAGGGAGGGGGAGGGAGGGAAAGAGACATTAAACTCTTTAACATGCAGTTGTGGTCGCAGACTTCTTCGTCCTGCACGGCATGTTTCGTCAAAAGTAATTATAAGTTTGGGCTTTAAATATATTATAGTCTGGATAAGGGTTCGTAGCAAAATTACTTTCGTACTCGACCCAAATATCTCAAGCATTTCCATTCCTTCAGTTTTTACACGGGATCATTCGAATTGAAAAATTTTACATTCTGATCGACATGAGTTTTTGACCTCGCTTTCCCATTTCACCAAGGCTCATTGCGGAAACAATGAGACGTGTTTTAATAACCCTATAATAAAAAGCTCTAATTGCAAAACACCATCTTAAACATTCAAGTCCAGCTGAGACGACACCCGCGCTCAGGAATTTCTGTAAGATGCGCGGCGAGCGGTGCGGAGCATTAAAGGGCGCCTGTTGGGCAATGGTCTCGTCAAATGAACCATCCTCAGGTTATTGCTCAGCTCTAAAAACCTTAAGAGACCCTAACTCGGCAATAAAACTCCGGCATCATTACTGTAAATAGCTCATAATTCTGTAACTGTTTGTTCAGTGCGTGCATACACCGAAAGGTGAGTGCTGAACAAGACGAGCACGAAATCAATCCTTGATGAACATTGGCAGGGTTCTGGTTGGCATGCTGGATGTTGGCCTCTCGTCTGACGGTGGAAGGAAGCGCAGGTCTAGAAAAATTTATGATAGCGCCTCTTTTCTGTTAAAACTCCTTATGTGAATATTCATAGGACGTCATTCTACCGAACCTGAAGTAATCTCCTCTTCGTAGGAATTTTCAGAAATCTCTTCTTGAATTTGTTCTAGCAATTCCCTGTTCGAAAGCTTGGACGAACTGTTTCACAGCACTTCGATTGTGTTAGAATCAACAAAACAATAAAGAAGGATAATGTTTTTATTGAAAACATCCTCCCGTGAGCAGCGAGGTAGCTTTCGTCGTAGTATGTAAGAAGAGAGGCAGTTTAATTTAAGTAACCTGAACATTGCTGTAAGTCGTGGAAACCTTCTGGCTGCCATATTTGTTCAGCCCATTTGGCTGCTCAAATAGCGCAACATTGCGCCTGCCTCTACGGCGTGAGAGATGTGGCTTATGCGTTCAAATCACAGTTCAGTTGAAGAAACAAAAAATATCGTATTATTTGCTCTCATAGCTGTACTTCTTAACCCCTTCCGTGGCAATTTTTTGTAGGAAAGTTCAATCTTTTGACGAATTTATCATTATTTATAGGATTTATAATGCTGAATGCGAGAATAATTTTAGTTTTACCCACTGTCAATATTTTATTTAAAATTTAATTTTGACGATGCCATTCCTAGCTAAGATGATAACTCGTCTTCTATATTTATGTGCTGTCTTTTCTTATACCATTATCAAAATTAAAGAGAAATTACGCACACATTCTACACATTTTGTACTTAGTATTTCTTTCTTTAATTTTACAATGTACTTTTTTTAATTTCACGTCATTTTCCATACATCTTACATTTTCTATAGTATTTTATGAATGACTTTTGAGTTTACAAATTTATTCTTTGACTGCTGAGAAGAGCTCTGAATCGACGTTCACAAACTTGTCTGAGACTGTTTTTCGATACTTAATGTTTTGGACAAGTTTACTCGTTGCCCTCAGAAGAACACGAATTGGGTGAAGGTTAGTTAACTCGTCTTTGCCTGGCAAATGGAATAAAACAAATTGTTGAGCTCCCTAAGGATCTGCTTACGAGAGTCTTTGAGTCGATTTGTTTGCGTTCAACTTGTTATTTTTCATATAAGTCGTTCCTTTGGACTGCAGCCGCGTACCATGCAGCATATAATGTGCTCTGATTTTTACTAATTCATTTACCACGCTTTACTGGCAAGAGACGTGATCAAGAGGCGCTTTATATCCTGATTGATGGCTGGACCTAAATCTGTATTATTTTTTGTCACGTCTCCCATAACCAAGGTGAAATTTAGTACAAACTCATGTTGTTTTCCAGTAAATTTGAGTTCTGTGCTAAGTCAAGAGGTCAATGGAACATTGTGATGTTCATCCTGGAAGAGGCTTTTTGGAGTCTGAGTGGAATGACGCCAATCCTGGTTTTGAGGAAAGTGTGCGCTAAAAATGGCCGCGTATAGATCTGAAAGGTGCTTTCCTTTGGTTTGACACAGTTGTGAAGCTATCACTTTTAATTTACAATGTAATTACTAATGAACCAGCTGAATACTATCTTGCATGAATTGATGAAAAAGGAGTCTGTCAGAGTAGCGGCGTGGGGTGGAGCAGGTCCCACTTGGTCGCGAGTGCAGGTGAACTGATTATATACTGAACAAAAATCTTCGTGTCATGCGAGTTACAAAAATTTATCTAATGCACGGAGTCGCGTGAATGGCGTAGCAAAACTGTCCATGACATTGTTGACTGCTCACACCAAGAAAAACCTGCCTCCAAAACTTCATCCAGATTAACCGGCATCATCAACTAGACCCCGTGGTCGACCAAGATCTGTGCCTTTCGCTTCCAAGATTTACTCTCTTCATTTTGACTTGGATGGCAGAACTATAGACTATGTTCGTGACCATGAAAGAGCCCACCATGAGACCATACCTTAACATGAAATAGCCGACCTAACCTAAACTGATGCAATGATTACTTGCTATCCAAGTGACTTAATATCTATATCTTACCGAGTGATTAGCCAAGGGAGATAAGATGCTATCCTGCATCGTTTCAGTGAACTTAATTTTGCCGATATCTTCCTCGAGAATCCTTGCGTAGCTAAGTTCCAGTTCGTTGACTTGATCTTGAATGAGTACACAAATTGTTGCCCTGCAGTGACAAGGTCGATCAGAAGACGTTTTAAACCTGGACCTGCTCCCATGATCCCGTGGGACTTGTAAAGTCTCAAATAAGAAAGCAAAATATCAATTTTAACAGCACCGAAAGGGAATCGTTACTTTCAGGTTTCACAAATGGCACGGGAACATCCTCACTACCGTATTAAAATTAGCTGAGGAAATTGATTCCATAAAGGAAATAAATACAGATGTCAGGACACTTGAAAACTGGAAATTTTTTAAAGAGCTCACAGTACGTAGCGAAAAAAAGGCAAAAATATTCTAAAGAATTATTGAAGTCTCATTTTAGAAGGTTGTTGGCTTTAAAATTTTAGTTTTTCCAGTTTTCTTAAATTTGACTGAACAGACATGGTCGAAAATGTTCTCTTTTTGTCGCTTGCGGTATTGAGCCACGCTGGGGAAGGCACGAGCCATGATATGCGAACATTTAGGTAAGATGAAAGAAGTATCATTTCCATAAGGCGTGTTCTGTGAAACTAGGATCCTTATGTGGCGCTACATTTAGGATAGATTTTAATATAAGTGTATGAAAGTATTGACTTCTGTCATTATCATTATTTGTCAATATTTTGAAGAATTATGCCATTGATTTTTTCAGAAACCGTTCAACTCGTGTGATTTTCCTTGCATCTCACTACAATGAAACTGAAAGTATGAAAAACTGCTTTAAATTTTACGCATTTGAGGAACGCGTGAGAAGTTCGTGTTCAATAACTGAGTTAAAATCTGTCCAATATTCTTATAGGTGTGCTTATAAATGGGCCGAGTGCCATTATGGATATCATGGGCTTATGTTTTACATACTTTGCAATTGACCTGACTAGAAATCTGTGAACGACCTCGTAATGCTACAAGCAACGCATTGAGGAACTTTCATAATACCAGGTTCACTACGTTTCCGCGGTTGCTACGGTCGGTTTGGTTAGGTTGGAAGAAACAGAATTGAAAAGCCATTTTTGCTGCTTGATAACATTATTTTATCTTACAAGTGGGGAAAAAACTATAATTGCCCAATAACATATTTACTTGTATGCTATAGTCTAATTTAAAGCAAGGTAGCAAAATCAGTGAAATAGCAACCATTGTTACTGGTACATAAATGAGCAATTTACCAGATAGTACACATTTGGGTCAATATTGAATTTAATGTTGTCAACGATTTTCACAATTTCGTTGTGACATCTAAGGAATTGGAGAAATTTTAGGACGTTTTATTCGAATGATATTGTACTCGCAAATGCCTAATTTTTTAGATATAACATAAATAACGTTCAGGTAAGAATAGCATTAACAGCAGTTTTGATATGGCTCTTTCGGTGTATGGCGGATATGGAACATGCACAGTCATTTTAGCGGAAAAACCATCGGCATCGGTATGGCTATGTTAAGTTATTGATAAATATTTTGTAGGCAAGTCCCTGTTTGGACGCCAATTGATAGATATTTTGTAGGCGAGTTCTTATTCGGCCGCAAGTTGATAGTTATTTTAGCGAGTCCTGTTCGATCGTCACTTTTTTTTAACGTCCCTGTCTTAGGGATTCCTGAGGGCCGTCAATTGATCTCAGAGAGGCCGCATTTTCTTAGGCTTGATATTCCATAGGAATCTTCCTGAACTTCAGGGATGAAAGAGAAGTCAGTTGCTGACTGATTATTTATTAAGGCGAGGGTTTTACAACAGTTCTTCTGTTCGCTGCGATAATTGCTAATTTTCTTCAGAGTTTCTGTCCCAGAGTTTCAATGCGGTTAAGTAGCGAAATTTCGAGCTGAGCTAAACAAGCTTCGAATTTCAAGTCGAGCTAAACAAGCTTCGAATTTCAAGTCGAGCTAAACAAGCTTCGAATTTCAAGTCGAGCTAAACAAGCTTCGAATTTGAGCTGAGCGAAAACAAACTTTGAGCTATGTTCAAGCTGACAAGCTTTGAGCTAATTTCCAAGCTTTGAATTTTTGAGCTGACAAAACAAGCCAACGAAAATTTGAAGTTCGTGACGGAAGTATGTTTCGCAAGTATCTGTGATACGCGAGCTTAGTTCATTCTAGGAAAGTATTATTTTCCCTCCTATTAAATTACAAAGGCACTAGTAGACCTAATCTTGGCGATGGCCTGACAGTTATTTTACGTTTACTTAGGTTAGTTTATTTAACTAATCTAACTTTGCCTAACCTAACCTCAGCTATCGGTATGTCAATACCGTATTTCAGCTTATTTACGTGTCCCTTTGTTCAATTTTATATATGACGTTCCTATAGCTTCAAAGGTAAATATCGCGAAAATTAAGCATTTGCGAGCACAATGTCATTCGTGTAATATGTCTTCAAATGTACCCAATTACCCAAAAAAGGCAACGAAATTATTAAAATCGTTAACAACATTAAATTCAATAATGACCCACAAATGTACCAATATGCAGTGAATGTGTTATCACATGATTAAATTTGTAGTTTCACTTTAACAGTAAAAAGTTCAACTATGGGAATTTTGGCCCCTTGATAACGTTTGATTCATTCCCCCATATTCCTAATAAAGCAGCTGATCTCGTTAAGCAACGTTTTGAATCATGCTTCCGTCTCGACGTTTTTAAGACAGAATAGCATATTTATAAAGGGGTGATCATCCTCTAGTCGAAAACTATATAAATATTTCAACGTTATCGGTTTTTAATGAACTCTTCAAAATCATAATTTTCCATCGTTTAACTCTTGTTTTAGTTAGCTTCAATTTGACATTTTTTCACCTTCCCAGTTCGTTCTAAGAAAGCTAGGCTCGGCATCATCTGCGATATTTTATGGTCTCCGAATGTCTCACAGCTTTTTATCGTAAATACTCACGATTTATCTGTATTCAGATTTTCATAAAGCTTTTGACTCCATTAATCCAGATCTTTTAATCGCTAAACTTGAAAAACATTAGGCATCACCCACAATTAAATTACTCGATTTACGGCGGTCCTATCTGACTGATCAATCGATAGCTCTGATAGATGGTTTTCTACAAGGTTCAACTGTTTCTTTTTGACTTTTTCATTACTGACATTGTGTCTTTACCTTTACTTATTGTGTTCTTTTTTTACTGACGAGGGAGTGTTTTATGTAAGAGATGACGACTTTACTTTAGCAGCTCAGATGATAAAGATGTTAATGTCACAACTTTCATTCTGGCTTCTTATGAACAAGTTCCGACCACAAGAGAGAAAAATGCAATTAATGTTAGTCTCTAAGAGCGGTAACCAATTACCTCCAAGCAAAGTTTTTCATTAAGTTAAACTTCAGGGGGTAAATTGAATAAAATATCCTGGGATTACTTTAAACTCGAAGTTATCTTTTAGTCTTCACATTTCTAACGTATACCGTAAGTTAGGCGAAATGCTCTATTTTATTGCATCTAAAAAGCTCTCATTACCTTCAGAAACCTTAATTACAGCCTTTTATGCCCTCAGGTTAAGTGTACACCAGTCATTAAAAAAGAAAGTTTCAACTTTGATTAGTGAAATTTGGCATGCAATCTTGAAAGTCTGAACAGTTAATTATGTACTTCTGTAGACTTCTTGCTGATGAAACGTATTGAACCACAGATGTATGACAATTTATGACATGTATAGATTTTTTACTGAAAATAAATTTAACGTCATGCGTAGTTTTCTGTGATGATTATCAGTCTTTTACGAAATGCCTTTTGCCTCTTCAGTCGTCGGAAATTAGGAAGCAAGCAGATGCCACTTTAAATTACCCCCTTTATATTAGACGACGTACAACAAGAAAGTACGATTCATTATCTAGTAAGGTCATGAAATAGATAATGAATTTCTTTTACCTACGCCAGTTTATCGCTTGATTTGGTCATTTAAAAAGTTGTTTCTTAATACAGGCCTCACTCTTTTATTCTTCCTCTATCTTCTCAAACGTCATGTTTATTTTTAGCACCTGAAATTGCTATGTTAATTACCTACTGAGTAAATTTCAATTGACTAATAAATTCCAATCGGCCTTAAATGCGTTAGAGCTCAGAGTGGCCCTTTATCACCTAGGTTACTTTAAATTTTTCGCGACTGTATCAGCATCCCGGATTTTATGTCAATATAGAAAAATTATATTCAGGAATGCTAAATCAGAAATAATTTTTTCACCGATACCTGATCCCCCTGATATGCATTCCCTGAGATTACGTTCTTGATGAAATATTCAAATATTCAAAATTCCATTCCCTCTTAGTGCAAACTGCGAAGAGCATATCTGTCCGTGTGGTCGTCGCGGCTTAGGGTGCAGGTGTTGGCTGACACCTCTAATGTCATCTCAAGTCTCATGTTCGTCTGAAGTCAAACTTGACGTTTAGTTAGTCTTATTTTCAATTATATGTAAATATTTTCATCATGAGCTTAGACCATTAGCTCATGCAGGTACAGTCTAAAGTAGCGTGGAAATATGAGTTTCGTTATCAGTTCTTCTTCATGATTACTCACTATTTTTTTACCCGATATCCCCATTCAGGGGCGTACTGAACCTAAGACGAGAACGCTTTCATGCAGATTATGTAACAGTTCTTGATTCGGATGTTATCAGACCCTTCCAACTATAGTCAGTTTACTAACTTATTTCACCAAACGATAGCTGTAGTACAAAAGCAGTTACACAGCTATTAGCACAGCCAGCAGCACTAGCAGCTGCGTGAATGTCTCACTCGATTTCCATTTTTCAACCACACTGATCTGCTGGACGAAGATTGTCTAGGTATAGCACGTGAAGTAAGTTTTGTGTCTACTGTTACATTGCTGCGATGTAAAATGACCTGTAGTAAGGATAAGATATGTGCTCTAAGACTAACTCGGCTGCTTCATTAAATACACACTCGTCTGTAGGACGTGAAAGATGTCTGCACTTCGTTTGGTCTTGGGGCTGGAACTGGACGGCCCTCTTTTGGGACCACCCACACCGCACATACAGTGCGTCCCTCGCTTCATCTCTTGATGGCTCAAGTTGAATCCTTGGAAGTGCAGCGAGCGTTGGTGGGATTGTTCCACACTCACTAGCTGGCGATGGCTTGTTTGAATATCATCGGTGTGGGACTGGACTCCTTTGCCTCATTTCCCTTAGTGCTGGGAATGTGTTTAATTTCCCTCAGAGTTGGGCGTATTTTTCATTTCTCTTAGAACTGGATATATGTTCGTCGTATGCGTGGAACCATGTTTTGCCACCTGAACACGAGCTTCACTTTAGGTAAATTTGTCATCACAAAACTGAAGTGTCAGCGCGTCTCCCAACACAGAGCGCATGTTTAACGCACAACACCTCCCACGTGAAATGGGTAATTTATTCCACGGATCGAGGTTTTACCATAAAAAATAAAGACACCACTCATTGCTTCCACTTTGTATCTCTTCAAGTGTCATTACTCGAGACATCACGCTCCCCTACTACACTTAGCGCTAGTTATGGATGGTAGAGGAGACTACCGCGACGCTTGTGCAGGATGGAGAAGCGAAAGAGCGGCCTCCTGCAGTGCAGTCAGTTGACAGGCGCTCGTGCTGAACGCTGTACAATCATGTTAGTTGTAAAATCTCAGTAGCCACACCATACTCTCTTTACAAATTACTTTTAGATATCTCCAGCCAATTTCCCACCTATCTGAAACACAGAAAATTGAAATTTCTGGTAGATCAAATGCTAAAGTAAAAGTAAATTATAATTATCCTGAAAATAATAAGCTGTATAATAACTCAGAGGTAATACTACCCGTAATTGATACATCACTAGAGTAGGTACTGTCATGTTCAAACAAGACGGAAAATTAAATTCTATTGTTTCAAATAAATCCCTCGGCCCGCCTGCCTCGCCGCAAGTTGTGGCTCCGATAGATGAGTGGCCTGCGGCATGGTGAGCGTGGGAGACTTTTCTCACCATTCACTCCTGAAATGAAGCTTTCTACGAAATTTACCCCCTGAGATTGATTGAATTTTGCATTATTCGAGTAAATATTCTGCTTCCGAAAATAAACTAGCAGAGGTAGGAGTACCTCCAAGCGCCGCATTCCTTCAAGTTGAGTAACAGAAGAAATTTGTAGTTTTGCTACTCGTAAATTATCTCGATGTATGAATACACGCAATTTCACAAGCTCATCTGTTTGCTATCAGCTGAAACCTAAGGCTGAATTCCATCTTTGGGTATCAACCCTCACACCCCCTGCTCTTCGAGCAGCAGGCGAGGACCTGATCGACTGGAATATGTATGTTTCTTTGCTTAGGGTCTTGTTGGCTGATGAAGCTTTTGTGCCGCACACCTCGTGCACGTCAAATCGCGCAGGTCAGGCCCGTGACAGCCGTGGGTCAGCATGGCTAGTATGGCCTGCTGTATCAGCTTGGCGCAGTAAACATAACGCAACGTAATTGCTCTTCAACACACGGGTCTCTATTACAGAAGTTGCACGAAAACAATTTTCCAACGTAAATAAAGTTGTCGTGCGCATGTTGCTCATTCCCAGCCGTACTGCGCAGGCGCACGGTGCCAGGATGGATGCCTCCATAAATAAAGGAGAAAGCCTGAATGCATGCGCTGCCAGGCTGCATTTGGATGCTCGATCGTAATTTTCCTGCGTAATTTTGCATGAATCGTTCATGCATCTCATCAAATTGATTTAATTAAAATGCCAAAGGAGAACCTCAGGGATTCGGCGAGTGTTCCTCGTGCGCAGGCGCGGTGACTGGCTCTAGACAACTCGGAGCTTCCAGTTCTGTGAGCGCCGTCTTCGTTCTATGGCTAAATTGTTCTTCTCTTCTGCTAAAATTCAGGTTATGTCACTGAATTATTTGCATTTGTTGGTAAAAGTTGGCTTCTGTGGCTAAATTATTCGTTTCTGCTGTTACATTCAGGCCGTGCGGCTGAATTGACCGTATTTACTGCTCAAATTTAGGTATTGAAACTGAAACAAAATGTATTTACAGCTGAAATTCAGGTTCATTCACTTAAAAGAGAGTATTAACAGAGCGTACCAACTGCAGTGTATCAACTGTAGCGTACTTTAACACGTTGCTTGCGATGCGACAAATCGATTTGTCGTACTTAAGTTCCTCCTGCTGCGAAACGACCCATTGATGAGTGGTTTGAAAAATTTTAGCGATCTTCTAAAATTAATGGTATATGATGGTCCCAGTTAATGTTTGGTATTTATATAGTTGCTAAGAACTTTTGATTTTAAATAGGAGTTGAATGTTGTACTTCAGTTAAGCCCAACTAGTGCACAAACCCTCTGTACGTGGGTAATCGGTCAGTAAGTTTATAACTCAATGCACAATGGTCTTATCATCACATTTCCTATAACCTCCAGTATCATGACGCTCATGATCACTTCATCATCTCAAGCGCTGCACTAGTATTATACGAGAATAACAGTGGTGCCAGTGGATCACATCGTGAAATTTGGTACACCCTACATTGCTAACATTTTAGGCCTATTGCACAAAATATTTCCATAGTTTTCTTTCACTTTGGGAAACTACTTTCTTTGCAATCAAAAACCAGAGCCACCATGAAAACTGCAGCTGCGTTCTGCAGCTAGTACAAGGCACTTAGGAATTAGAAAATAACTGGCCATCACCTGAGAGCCGGACGGGCTGCTGCAGCTTGCACCTGACGAAGGCAGAGGCGGCAACGGAAGGATATGAAGGACCTGCTCGACTGCACAATGCACACGCACCCCTCAGGGGGATACAACTATTGTATCTATGGGAACTAGCGCTCCCAGGGGGACAATGTGAGGGCCCTAGCTAACGGCAAACGCAACGAAAACGCAACGCAACGAAAACGCAACGCAACGAAAACGCAACGCAA
>JACJUY010000447.1:102540-113004 GCA_014220935.1 Platorchestia sp. MABIK | reverse complement strand
AGCTTGTCATTGCAATTTGGACATCATCAGCATACATAGAGATTCGAGTGTTAGAAGGCATTGGAGGGAAATACAAAAAGAACAATAGTGTCCAAATACTTTTTTCATCAGTTATTCGCTGATATGCTGTTGAAATTATATTCATTTGATTTACATCGTGTTTCAGTTAATGAAATATGTTTGTATGCGTTAATGTAATCGTATTATTAGTTTCATAGGTTGCTATTTCACCTAAATGCCAAAAAAAATGCTCATTGTTCAAACATTTATTTTACCTTATTGCACCCATTTCAATAATACCCACTAATAACATTACATATTAATGCTCGTGGAGTGATGAAACGTGTCTCACAGATCTCTTCATATATATGTAATACATATCTAATATATATACAGGGCATTTCAGAACTAGAGATATAAAATAAAGCTATCTGTAGAAAATCGCAAAATAAAGTGATTTCCAGGTGTAACAAGAAATTTTAAAACCCCACCGTTTCGAGTATTTTAAGTTGAAAAGTTCTCAAGTCTTAAATATTAAGCGCTCACGCACCGGCTGCCAACGAAGTTAGGTTTTAGGTGATTAATATACCTGCACGGAGAATCATAGCAAGGGAAATATTTATGGAACAGTTGCATGTTCGTGTCGAATCTGAAAATTAAATTCATAGTGCTAAGTTAAGTGTTGAAGATCGCTATTTTATTTGTCATTTGTTAACCACGTCGAACAGAAAGCATGAAGCACTTCACGAATGCAGAAGTTACCGACATGGATTTCATTTACGGAGTTGCAGCAGGAAATGTTTTACTTGCTTCACAGTTGCACAGAGAACGCTACCCTAATCGTGAGGTTCCTGGACACAGGTTCTTCACAAACTTACACAGTAGATTGCGTGAAAATGGAAGCTTCAGGATAAACAGACAGGAAACAGGGTGTCCACGCAACGATCACCTAGGGCGAATCATTCAACATTTTGAACCAAATCCTCGTGATAGTACAAGCCGTGCTGCTCAACATTTAGGCATTTCAAGTTATGTTACTGTATGGCGAGAACTCCACGGCCAAAACTTACACCCTTATAATTTCCAAAGAGTGCAAAGTTTGCTTCCTACAGATCATGAGCCTCACATGCAATTTGCTCAGTGGTTTTTGCAAAAAGAAACAAATGATGTCGGTTTTCCGAAGAGAGCCCTGTTCACTGATGAAGCATCTTTCACTCGTTGTGGTGTATTGAATACGCACAATTCTCAGCATTGGGCTATCAAGAATCCTCACATAATTCGTGTTCAACAACGTCAACATCGCTTCGGTGTCAACGTGTGGGTAGAAATTGTAACCGATAATTTAAACGGCCCATATTTGATGCCTTCACCTTTCACTGGCCCTGCATACAGGATTTTTTCACAAGAAGTTTTGCCTGCATTTTTAGAAGATGTCCCTTTGAACATACGTAGAATAATGTGGTTTCAACATGATGGTGCACCAGCACATTAATTCGTTGGATCACGAGAGGTTTTAGATGAGCAGTTTCTCAATAGGCGGATTGTTAGAGGCGGCCCAGTGACATGGCCTCCTCGCTCACCAGGCATGACCCTTTCTTGATTTTTTACTGTAGGGGGCGATGAAGGAGCTGGTGTATGCCACCCCTGTGGATTCAGAGCAAGATCTGGTTGCCCGCGTAGTTGATGCTGCAGCACAAATAGCTGAGAAACCTAATATTTTTTCACATCTGTAAGGCAATCAGTTCATGGCAGATATGAAAAGTGCATTGAAGTTCACGGTAGGCACTTTTAACACCTCTTGTAGTAACAATGAAATTTGTCATTTGTGATTAGTTATTTTTTTCTACAAAGAATTTTAAAATCATTCTTTAAATGGTCTAAGTTAGTATGATTCAGTGACACAAATCAATGACACAAACTCTCGTGAATACAGTAATTTAACTTTTTAACTAAAGCACTTAAAACCTAACTTCGTTGGCAGCAGGTGCGTGAGCGCTTAATATTTAAGATTTAAGAACTTTTCAACTTGGAATTACTCGTAAACGGTGGAGTTTTAAGATTTTGGTTTCTCATAAAAATCGCTTTATTTTGCGATTTTCTTTAAAAATTTTTTCGCTTTTTACCTCTAGTTTTAAAGACCCTGTATAAATATTTCCCATTACACCAAGATCCGCTTGGAACAGCTGAAGCTGAAAGTGTTAAATTCGGGAGTCTGGGAAATACATATATAAATTTATATTTATATATATATATGTGTGTATATATCTATACATATATTTATTTATATACACACACACGCAATGACACGCAAAGTTTTGGATACATCACGTTTCTTTTCATTACTTTAGTTTGAGTGAAGCAGATTCTACCTAATATTTAATCAGTATTATCCTATGTATGTAGTATTTTCACTAGCATGTGGAACGATAATATGATAATACATATAATCAAAAAGTCAATGTTGAAATAGTTTTGTTGATGGAAATCAAAAAAGATCCCACACAAAAGTATTGGATACATTCATTTAGTATTTTGTTATGAAGCCTCTATTTCATTTTATCTATATCATTTTATCATTTTATCTATAAATATCTATTGAAATTTTTTGTCATTCTTTTTCGCAGAATCCCTCTAATTGTTTTATATTATGTGGATTCCTCTTGTAAACTTCAATCTTTAAGCTTTCCACAAATTTTCAATGTGATTTAATTCAGGAGACTGACTGGGCTAATTGGGGACATCAACGCAAGCCAGCGGCATCCATTCCACTCCCGAGTGGTGGGGATTTCCGTAATTTTTAAGCTATTTTTAGTTACTTTGGCAGCGTGTTTAGGATCATTGTCGTTTTAAAACACGAAATCGCGACCATGTCCCAACATATCTGCAGATTTCTGAAGGTTTCTCATGAATCTCCCTGTACATGCGGTCATTCATCCTACCATTGATAATTTCCAACCCATCTATGCCTTTGGATGTACATCCCCATATCATAATAGGACCATCTCCGAACTTTACTCAGGGGATGGTATTCTGTTTACTGTGAGCTGTACTTTTTGCTGCCATACCAGCGTTGCTGTGTTTTATCCGGAGAGTTTGATTTTCGTTTTGTCTGACCAGATAACCTTCTCCCAAAACTCCTTGCTTTTCATTTCATAGGGTTTAACGAAATTCAAACGGGCTTTGGCATGTTGCCGTTTAAGTTATCGCACTTACCGTGGTGATCTTGAAACCAAGCCAGTTCACTTTGGAGCTCTACAAATAGCATTCATACATAGCTCCTTTGAGGTTGGTTTGAATTTCAGAACGGGAAATAAAAGGTGTTTTCTGTACCTTTTTGTTTTTTCACATAGAGATGCTTTGTTCATCGTTCTTGGCTGACCGGTTTTTTGAAGTTTTGTAATTACGTCGCCAAACTAATGCTTTCTGATTATGTTTCCTACAGTATTTGGTGGTAGATTCGTTTCTTTGCGTGTTTTTCGATATCCCTGTCCTTTTTGAGGCGTTCAATAATTTTATTATGAATATCATTAGATGCTTCTTTAGTTTTAGCCTTTTTTAAATTGTTCTTTACTGGTTGAGCTTCAAAGAGTTTGATAACAAATGGAAATATTTTGTAAGCAATCTAGTGCATCTCCGATTGGACGGTCATAACTCTTTCAAATTATCTGATATGTCTATAATTGAAATTTTAATAATATTTAATTATTAAAAGGGAAATAATACCGTGCATCCATTACTTTCGAGTAAAATCATTTTTGATTTCAATCAACAAAGCTATTTCAACCCTAACTTTTTAGTCAGCATTCCCCATCCAAGTAAAAACATTATTTCAACACTTACTTTTTAGTCAGCATTCCCCATCCAAGTAAAAACATTATTTCAACACTGACTTTTCACTCATCATTCCACATCCAAGCATAGGAAAATATTGACCAAAAATTAGGTAAAATTATAAACTCAAACCACAGTTATGAAAAAAATGTGATGTATCCAATACTTTTGCGTGCCACTGTATATCTAGACATGTAGGGTGTTTCAGAACAAGGAGTTTCATATTTATATAAATAAATATTGCGAGAAATTGTCTCATTAAATTTCATCCTTTAAAACAAAAAACAGCTAATATCTCAAATACCCGATTTTTTTTCGGAAAATTTCATAGAAGAAAAAGTGTTTATTTGGCCATTTTCCACTTGGTATGCAATTTTATATCTCTTGTTCTGGAACACCCAGTAAATAAATATATATATATATATAGATAGTTTCATCTTCTCATCTGAGGAAATAATACAGGAAATAATGCAGAGGAAATTCAACAGGTAGTATTAAAAATACGCTCATCGTATACTCTGTCGTTCAAACACTGAGAGAGTAAAGCTATTTTACACAATTAAAAATAAATTCAAATACACAATTTAAATACTTTGTTTCGGAGAGACTTTCAAATTTATTTGCGTTCCATTGCGTGCGTGCAGGTACATGGTACAGGTACTCTAGATATTGTGTTTTAAGATGAATTAGAAAGAAGAGAAAAGTGAAAAGAGCTTTTTTTTTTGAATAGTTGAATCATGAAATGTTTTTCGTTGATTTTTAACATATATTACATTGGTTTTTATTTCTTAATAAAAAAGACCTTAATTGGTAGGAAAGCCATTATTGGAGTCATAAAAGCCATGTAAATATTTAAACAAAACACTGAGAGAATATTATATAAAATATATATTTTCTTGGGTAATTTATTCTAAGTTTGAAGAAGCATGAAAATGTTGTTCTTAAAAAGAAGACAATGATCGTTGCTAGGAACGCGCGAGAAATGATGTCTATTCCCATTGGTACATGAACTTAGCGATTCTTTGATAACAAAAGATGTTGATGAAAGTATTGTGAGTAGGAAGAAAATGGTTGTACATGCTAAACGACGAAATTCGGCCGTTTGAAAATGCAAAACTAAATTTGTTTAAGAAAAATAGAACGCCAGATGGACTTCGGCGTACGCGAAAGGCATTAGAGAAGTCAGTAAGTCTCCGAACAAAATGCTGATCATGTAAATGTGAATTTATTGAAGATCGTAACTTGGCTAAAGCTGGTGAATTTATTCACGTTCTTCGCTCGATCGTGTCTCGTGTCAGACATCATAGTCTGTTTTCCATAAGGTTAGAAAAGCAGACGTAATTATACAAAAATTGCCGTTACATAATGATTCACAAAATTAATTAGCCCAATTACTTCGTCAAAAAGATAGTTTTGAGATAATTCACTCATTGTAGTGTAAAATTTCCTGCCTTCACCTGAATCCATGTAAACTATAACAGAAGCTGCGCTTGTCCGACCGTCACACTCTGAAGACATGATAAGATTAGGTCGGCCCCACAGATGTCCGATTCAATTACTTTATACCCGTCTATGGGCAAGCTGGGATACGGGATCCGAAGACTTATTGCCAATGCGGAAGTCCATGATATTCTGGGGAACACCTCCGGATGGAATCTATATCAATACTCTAGACCTTGGAATAAATAGTATTATTAACAAATACAAAGATGACACAAAACTTTGCGTTAGGACGTTTATTGAGTGAAACAATTACCATTCTAGTAGGCCTTAAGCCGACTTCTCCAACTGACAGAAATCTGGCAAATGATCTCAGTGGAAAAATGCTTGGTAATGCACATTGGAAGTAATGATCGGCACTTATGTATGAAGATATCAAGGCTGCAAATATATTTTTAATTGTGATCTTTTTCTGGTAATGTTAAAGTTTTCTTAATCAGTTACAAGATGGCGGAGAATCAATCATCAGCGGTGAATCATTCTTATGAGAAATCGCCTCTAACTCAATACCAGTGGCATTTATGGATCATTAATTGTTCAGAGCAAGATCATTCTATGGCAGCGTTCTATGGATTTGTCACATGCTCAAAGTTTTTAAAGTTTTAAGGCAGCGTAAATATTTTCCATCTCAACCTTCAATAACCTCCGTGACAGAGGGCAAGCTTATTTCAAACAGGGAAGTAAGACGACGAGGATCACAGGACAAAATTGCTCCTTAAAATAAAAGAATCTCGAAATTGCCTTATGCTTGATATATAAGCCAACACGTGAATTAAAGGAAGGAATATGACTCTTAACATGAACGCAATAGAATAGTGATGTTCAGCATCCTCATAGGCCTTAAGATGATGGGAATGGATGGAACATCCTGGCTCGTGAGTATACACTTCACTGTGGAAAAATTGGGAGCAAGGGTTTCGGAAAAGGCTCTTTAGTGACTGGACTTAAAACTTGAGGTAATACTCCGCATTTAAACGATAAAAGGGATTTAATGGCAAAAATTCATCTCGCTGTGTCTAAGAAACAAATTGAGTTACGGCAACAATTATTTCCTCGTGTCTGGTGTCGTAGAGAATGCTGGGAATGCCTTACGAGGGTTGCGCGTTCTCTCAATGACGACTTCGTCATAAAAGCGTTTTGAACGAGTTCCTTAAGACTACGAAACCATTTGATAATTGCGTGTTTAGATCCTATTCTCAATGGAAACATTAGTACATATTGTATGAGTTGCTAATAATATTTAATCCAACTTTTAAAAGAAACAGAATCAAATAATGACTAAGAGAGAAATTAATAACAGGAATTTCTCGCGATGCCAACTCCTGACATCTTCAAAAGGTTAGTCTCTGCTCAAAGTATTTTGGATAAGTCGTAGGGATTCGATGCTGGCTTAGAACACGTAGTATGAAGAAATGTTGTCGGTGGGTTAGGCAAGAGACAGTTAGAGCGTACTCCTCTGACGCGCTCGAACAAAATCCTTTTTAGAATAGTAATAACAATTGAGTTTATTATAACTCGATGAGATGAAACATAAAATGCAGATGGAGATGAATACACGAAAAAAACTGTTCATGCATGTGTATTTGCAGGTTTGATACAGCTTTGATTGATGTTTAAAAATTCAATTGGAACGAGGATCAAGTTTGGCGGGCGGCGCCTTGCCGCTGCCCCTCTTTGGCTCTGAGATAAGCATTAATTTTTCTTTCAGATTTTATCAGCCGCAAAGAAATAAGTTAATGATTGCGTTAGATTTCATTACTTATGGCATCCTTCGAACTACAAATGAATAAGTTTATGTTTGCAGAAAGTTGAACGAAATAGTTATGAGAGTTGTCCTTTGACACGTGTGCGATTATCATGTTGAATCAATAAATATTTAATTTAATTTTAAAGTTTAATTTGATAAATACGTGTAATTGAATTACATTTAATAATTCATTTACGTTAAATTATTATGCTATTATGTTGAATTATTAAAACCAATGCACAGAATGTTCACAAAGAAATTTCAGGACTGCAGTTCCTGTTGAGTTATCATGTTCGGTTTGAGTTGCTCTAAATCTGAACGTACTTTTGTAAGGAGTCTTCACTCATAACCATGGTGGAGCTTGTGTGGAGCCTTCAACGTTCTGCACGAGAAGACAAGTTTAGCAAAATCTTTCAGTGGCTATAGACAAAAAAAAAATTGCCATTTCTCAAGTAGAAAGGCAGAAATCAAAGCCAGAATTCACAACTTTGATATAAGGTAATGGTGTCAATAAGTCTCTGAAAACTGAATTGGCCTGTCTCGCATCGAGAGGGCTACGCAAAGAGGCCCTCCAAAGTTCTGCCTCCTTAATAGAATAACTTCCAATAATTGTAGGATATTATGGCCGCAAATAGCTCCTCATTATACGTATCGCTGGCAGCCCTGACTTTCATTAAACATGATGTACTCGTAATGCAGCAGTCCAATTATGCAGCCATGGGCGCGTCTGTTAGGAGTCAGGGTCTGGCCAGCGCTCGTATCCAGCTGTGGGATGGTGCTGGACTCGCAGGCTTCATAAGGGCTACTTTTTACCATATTCGATGTGATCTCGGCTTTAGCCGGGGTGAAGGAGCTTCTCCATGATCGATGTTCTGAAACAGATGATAATTTCAGGATGGGAGATTATTAAAGTGAGCTGCTCGACCAGTCTCCAATAACAAAGTTTATTCTACAATTTTTATGTTATGCTAAGAGAGGAGTATCTGGCAGCCTAAATCGCTAAGTAAACTATGAATTTATGGTTTTTAATTGTGATTTATTCTTTTGATGTCAGGCTGGAGACAAAAAGAAGGTATGAAATATTTTTGCACGACATAAATCGAAAAGAATCATAATATGCGTAGGGATAGATAGACAAAGTAACCAAGGCACTTCAGCAGTTTTTAATCAAACTATTTTGTCAAAAGTACAACTGCAAAAACAGTATCCCCAAAATGGTGATGTACTCCTTCCTGCGGCAGCTAGCCACTGGGGTCCAGACCCCAGTGTTCGAGTCTTCTAAATCTCAATGTGAAAAGTATGATACTCGTGCAAAGTTGTTCGTGCTGGGTAGCATGAGGTGTGGAGGGGCCATGTGTAGGGAGTTAGAAGGCCTTCACTATGAAGGAGCTTTTCTTCACTTGAGCACACAAGGTTCGGTGGTCTAGTGGTTACCACATCGTTAAATGCAGGGGAAATTTCGCAACACATCAGACAGCGAAACACAAAATCCAATACTGATAAGGGTAGAGGGACAGCGTATCACGAACTGCTGACTCACAACGTTCATGCAATAAGCGTGATGGATTTCACCAACTAAGGTTAAACACTTAGATCTAGCTACTTGTTCTTGCAAACATGAGTGATATGTTCTGAACGTACTAGCTAACCTATTGTGTTGCATTCTAGCTAGTTCAGGATGTATCTAAGATTCGTAGAAAGGAATGGTTAAATTTAAATACGTTCTAGTAGGAGTAAAATGAAGCACATTAGTTCATCAGCTTTACCACAGATTGAGTTGGAGAGGTTCATTTCGAAGCACAGCACAACTTTTCATTCAAAATTTCCTCGTCATCTAAAACTAATCGTTATTTTAAAATTGCACTGAAAGAGTGATAAAAAATATTAACTCGGACGGAATGCTTTAAGAGGAAGCGTAGCTTTTCATGATAAAGGTTGTAGGACAAGACCTGAGTCTCTCCATCCTGAGGCATGGCTGTTGCTCGCGCTGTGTCGCGACCTGCAGTCGCCGGTAGTAACTATAATGCTCAAGTCGATTTTTTGACCGATACTGGTGAAACGAATCGTGGATCGGAACGTGTGCCGTAAGTGTGTAACAACGAAATACCAATTAGACAAGCTTTCATTAACTTTTGTGTTTCTTTTTCTCGAGTGTGTTGGCTGAATTGCCAGCACGAACTAGACCGGAAAATATGGGAAGACATAAGAAGAGGAGGAAGGAGAATGACTCCTCTCGGTCTTCTGACGGAGAACCGGAGGGGGACTCTCCTTCCCAGTCCTCTTTCCCGATTAATGTACCTTCTCTCCCGTCTTCAGATTTTCAGTTACCAGGCGAGGTCCTCTTGGCCCTAGAGGAAATTCAAACTAATACCTCTTCATTCATTTCAGATGATGCAGAACCGAATTTGCACAAAAATTCCCAACTCTTCTTAAATCCCACCACTCTAAACTTTTAGAGCTCGCCGCAGCAGGGTGGCCAAGATATGCATTGCTTGGTCTCTGAGGCATCTACTTCCTCAGCTCAAAAACCTAGGAATCCTGTGCAACTTCGCAATCCAGAGACCCAAGTGCCTGAAACCCAGGTGGAGCAGCCATCTGTTGTTATTAGTATTGAACCAGTAGTAGATCATCGCCCAGTTGCTAAATTCTTTGCGAATGACATTTCCGTGAGTTAAGCTCTAGCAAACTCTCCCCTAGGCAAAACAGGCATTAGCAAAATCTCCAAAAACTGCAAAAAAAACTATTAATAGTAACATTGAGCAGGAATGCTGCCAAAGACCTTCCAGTCCTTCTGACAATCACTGAGATAGGCACTTGGGGGGTAAAATGCAGACTGCCTCTCAACCAAACAAGATCAGAGGGAGCAATTGGGCCGTTTGGTGAAAATACAACTGACGAAGATTTGAGTGAGGCACTTTTCGCTGCAGGTTATGAACTTACCTCTGCAGAGAGAATCCTCAAAGGTAAAGAAAATTCTAGAACTTCCGTTTTCAAGGTGCGCTTTAACACGTGTTCCCTGCCACCCAACGTGTACTTAGGCTACCAACGTTTCAAAGTGAACACCTTTGTTGGGAGACCCTGGCAATGTTTCAAGTGCCAGAGATTTGGCCACAGTGCTGCCAATTGTAGGGGCTCTATTAGGTGTGTGGCATGCAGCAGTCCCCACAACATAAAGGACTGTCCTTCTAAAGGCTCACCCAAATGCTGCAATTGTGGAGGTAGCCATACTGCCAGCTATGGTGGATGTTCTGTTGTTAAGGACACCATATCGGGCTCAAAATGAGATTCTCACGATTCTGTTTTTCTTTATTTTAAAAGAGTTTGAGATATGTCCCCGAATGTCTGTAGAAATATCAGGAACGTATCCCAGAGCTAGCGCCCCCCCG
>JACJUY010000447.1:79973-101622 GCA_014220935.1 Platorchestia sp. MABIK | reverse complement strand
TTTTTATTATTAGGAATAATTAATTTTCTATGCCCCAATGAAAAAATTTTATAGAAGATAAGTTGTTACAAATGTAGAGATCTACTAGTCTGGAAATTTTCATAGACGTACGTCCCATAGAAAAAAGTTTTCCTTTTTTGGATATGGTCAGGCAAGAAAAGTTGAGGAGGTACGAGCAACAAACCGGCTCTCATACAGTGAAGCACTGAAACTGATGCGCAGTAAAAGTTCACCTTCCGGTGAAAAAATGGAGCAGCAGCTGAGAATCCTGCTACACCTTGCCCAGTAACTGAAGCTGGAGGAAGAAACAAAGCAGAGTCACCAAACATGAGCTCAATTGGCACCCAAACTTGTGACAACTATCGAGCAACCACCCTCAAAGATGTCTCCATACTAAAATTCATTGAACTCTTTGCAAAATTTTTACCTCTTTTCACAACATCTGTTCCTTTTGATGACCCAACAGAAGTCATTACAAAAATTGTAAAAGAAAAGTTTCAGTTAGCAGGTCACTATACCAAGCCAACCCAGCAAAACTCGGACTCCAGTCTCATCAGAACTGGCATTCAGTACATTGATAAAACAACATCCAAGAGACCAAACTCAGTCCTGAATGAAGACGCTCCCGGGGTAGTTGCGCCATCTCCAGTGATGGGTCACTCACTGCAAAGCAAACAAAAAAAATCAAATAGTTCGTGCTCAGTCTCTGCCCCGCACTGCAGAAAAACCTCAGCATCCTAACGACAAGCCACTCACAAAAAATAGAAACTCTGGGCCCAGCTCCTTTTCACCTCAATCCAAATGTCTCCCGAAGAAACAAAAGTAGTTCAGTGGAACTGCCATTCACTCAAAAAAAAAATTAAGTAATTTCAAGGTATTTTTGTATGCAAACAAGCCCCATGTGGTTTGTCTGACAGAGACCTGGCTAAATGCTCAATATACTTCAAGTTTTATAAACTACACAGCAATATATCAACACTGGAATGCAGGACAGGCTGGTGGCGGCCTTGCTATTCTAATTAGAGGTGATACTCCCTACGTCAGACTTAACCTTCATCCGTACCCCAAGGCAAATTAGAGGTAGTGGGATTAAACCTTTTCATAAAAAACAGACAAACTCCCCTCTCAATACTCAATGTTTATAATGCCAATCACGCCATTACCTCTTCTGAATTCCAGCACTATTTTGCTCAGCTTGAATCCTCACGATTAATAGTTGGAGAGTTCAATACTCACAGTCCAATATGGGAAACAAATAAAATACCCAACACAACTGGCAGAAATTTAGAGCACATTTTAATTCATGATCCCTCTCTTGCCCTACTTACTCCACCCTTAATGCCCACGTACTATAATGTGCACCTCAACTCCTTTTCTACTCTTGACCTGACTTTAATCTCATCAAACCTACAGCCCATCGCTAATCTAAACACAGAACAGGACATGGGCAGTGACCACTACCATGTAACCACACGCATTGGCATCACTCCATGCACTGTCCAATTCAAGAGGCGGCCATCCTGGCAGTTCGAGAGGGGATCCTGGACCGAATGGAAATTATTATTACTGCAGAACAGGAACTGAAGACTGACCGAATGAACAAGCAAGTAACAGCAAATTCACCAAAAGTATAGTGGAAGCTAGCTCTAAAATTTTCCCACAAACAAAAGAAATTGTCAGCCCCCGATTCAGCAAACCTTGGTGGACACCAAGATGTGCGGAGGCGGTTGAGGCCAAGAGAGCAGCAAAAAGAGACCTAATTACCCAACCCACTCCTACAAACCTAATAGCTTTCAAGCGCTCTGTTGCAAAAGTCAAGTGGGAAGTGGAAAAAGCCAAACAAAACTCTTGGACAAAATTTTGTGACTCAATTACCTCTGAAACTCCCACTGATGTACTTTGAAAGCAAATAAAGAGTTTAAGAAATCCAAGTCAAGAGACAATCCTTTCCGTTCTTTCTTCCTGGTGGCATGGTCACTGAAGCCAGTGCAAATGCAAATGCACTCGCATGTCACTATGCATGAAAGAGTATCGGCAATTTCAGTCCCTCGGCCTTACCCAACTCACATCCTCCTACCCCTAGCTCTTGCCTTATGTGAAGAGAATTCCAGTCTAATAAATAGGCCTTTCTCGGTCTACGAAATAAATCATTGCTTAAGTTCTCTCAAACCTGTCTCTCCTGGTCTTGACAAAACACGCAACAAACACCTCTCCAATCTCCTCACAGAACATAAACTCTGGACACTGTCAATCTTCAACCAGAGCCTGCAAAATGCTGAAATCCCCAAGGAGTGGAAATTTAGCCTGATAATACCCATTTTGAAGCCTGGCAAACCATCAACTAGTGTGACATCCTACCGACCCATTGCTCTGGTATCATGCACAGCCAAGTTGATGGAATCCACGATCAATAAACGCATCTACTACATTCTCGAACAAAACAAGTCTTTGAGACCTATACTCAGGGTGGGTTCCGTAGCCGGATGTCTGCTATAGATCAGGTTGCCCGACTAGAGCCAGCCATTTGAGATGCTCCAGAACACAGGAAAATTTTACTGTCAATATTTCGTGATCTCAGCAGTGCTTTTGACACTGTCTGGCACTCTGGTTTGTTGTACAAGTTGAATCAGTGCGGAATACGAGGCGCTATGCTTAGATGGATCAGGGAAAATCATGCTGGGAGAAACTTTCAGGTTCTCTTTGAAGGAGAGTTCTCGGGGTCTAAAGATGTAAAATCTGGTGTTCTACAAGGTGCAATCCTGTCACCTTTACTGTTTAATGTAATGATGAACGACATCCCCTCAGAGGCAAGGGGCCAGGCCACTGAGTATGCTGATGATGTCAGCTTTTTACAAGCCACACTGACATGGCAATTGCCACTGCAAGACTTCAGTCCCAAATTACATCTTTCTACAAGTGGACAAAAAAATGGTGCCTGACTTTGAACTTTCAGACAACTAAGCTAATGTGTTTCACCAACAGACGGATAGCCCCACTCCCCATCAACATTGACGAACAACCTTTAGAATATGTCTCTCACTACAGGTACCTTGGTGTCGTGCTGGATGCCCCTCGACTACGCTGGGAACCCCAAATTTCTCATTTCAGAATTGCATGTCTTCCTGTAATCAACCTCTTACAATCCATTTCTCACATAAAATGAAGCTGACCGCAAGCTCTCGCTTAAATTGTATAAAATTTTAGTCCGAAGTCGACTAGATTATGCTGCCGCCATGTATGCAACTGCAGCCCCATTTGTCTTAGCTAAACTTGAAGTACTACAAAATAACTGTCTTCGTATAGCAACAGGATGCCGAAAGACCACCCCAATAAATTCGCTACAGGTGGAGTCCTATGTTCCTCCATTGGATATTCACCGGGAACTGGTCCTGTGCAGATACTATTGTAGATTAATTTAGTTACCACTGTGTCCAGTAACTAATGACCTATTCAAAGCCCGCTACCAAACTACTGAACCCCATGGAACCTCCAACATCCTGCCTTCATTCACCTCCATGACCAGATCAATATTTTCTAAATTCAGCCTTGGCATTCCCCAACTTTTGTCTTCTCCACTAATATCTCCCTTGCCCCATTGGGATCATACAGATGAGCACATAAACACAGAGTTTGCATCTACCCCTGTCTCTTGCATGACTCCAAGCATTGCTATTCAACTCTTTCAGGATTTAATGCAAACAAAATTTATCGGATTTACCCCCATCTACACTGACGGATCACACATAACTGAGCAGGCTGAGTCTACATCATCAGCAGTGGTGATCCCCAGCAGAGGGGTGCTCCTGAATTGGAAACTCCGCCCTGAAGTCCAGGTAATCGAGGTAGAACTTTACGCCATATTCGAATCTTTGATATGGGCGCAAAATGACCTACTCAACCAGGAAAAAATAGCCATATTCACGGACTCAAAAGCATCATTATTCCTAAATAAGAACAGGAAACCTAAAAACTATCTATCACTTGTGTATAAAATTCAAAATAACTTACTCATTTTAAGCAGATCCCATGATGTAAAGATGCAGTTTGTGCCTGGACATAATAACTTAGCAGGGAATGAGGCTGCTGACCGTGCTCAGTAGGCTCACTTATTACGTACCGTACAATAACTGCCGCCTCCAGGGAAGAAACGGTAAGCCTAATTCATGATCTCCTGTTTGCATACTGGGATAGTAAGTGGTAAAGTACTGTGAGAGCTACAGGGAGGGGCCTCTTCCTCGCTCAAATTAGGGATTCAGTTGGATGGTGGCTATGGGCCCACCACAAAGATCGTTGTGCAGAAACGGCATTAGCTAGACTTCGTCTTGGTCATGCAGGTGTTAGGGCTCACTTGGCTAGGTTCGGAATGGTATACAGTCCGTTGTGTCCATGTGGTAGTGTAGAGACCATAGAACATTTCTTGCTCACAGGTCCTTTGCTGGCTGGGGAACGTACTAACCTGTCTAACACACTTACTACCTTAAGAGTACCTTTGTCTTTGAAGAATATCCTTGTGGGAGGCCCTTTCCAGGCTCTAATACAGGAATAAATAATTGATGCATAAATTCGTGAAAGATTCCAATTACTTAAATGCCATCTGAAAACTGCAAAACTGCTCGTGTCGCTAGACGTATCATTCCTATGGTGTAGCGAAACCTGATGACTTTGCTCACATTTTGGAGCTCTTTGTCTAACTTCTTCTACTTATCTACTTTACTTTGCTTACTGTGCAACTTATCTATGTAACTATTTAAATATATAATCACAATCCTTCTTGCTTTCTAAACTCATAAGCATAACTTTCTATCGCTCTCTCAATATTTGCATTTCTAACCAAGTAGACTAACATGTGACTACCACTCATGGGCACTAACGTTTTATATCAAGTTCCCAAATAAGTTCCCTGAGCTCTTTGGAGACGGAGGATGGAAGCCCTCTACGCGGTGTCATTTGTTAGACAAAGTGGTTGCATATGCTTAGGGCACTGGTAGCACTGAATTCTGTAAAGAGAATTTTCACTCTCCATCTACATCATTGATAGCCATAAATTAACTCCCTTTTCTTTCTCCTTCAGAGTCCTGTCCACAGGAGTTTCCTTTGTTCATCAGTATCAGTAGAGTAAACTCTTGTTTAAATTACCACATTGGTACCAAGAAGCTCCAGGTTGCACCGTCCCAGGCTGGACCTTCAACTAAGTCCGATATACTCATGTGTAACACAAGTTAGGGCATGGCATAGTTACTAACTCACATTTCAAGTGCTGTGCTGCATGCTTACTGTGGTGAAAGTAAAATAAAACGAAATGATGAGATAGAAATGAAATAAGTTGAATACATGTGAATAAATGCAAATTTTAAATAAGGATGGCTACCAAATGCATTTTGCTGAATCTCTTTTTCATTCTGTCAAATCCAGGCAGGCCCAGCTCTGACGAAAGAAGCATACACTCAGTCGTGGAGCTACATGGAGATCTCTTCGAAGCTCCAATAAACACCAACAAAAGAAAAAAATGCTCAAGTCGTTGGGTAACTGTGAGCGACGGGGCAACTTTCGTATACTGTAGAATGCTCAGAATGTGTGTACAACGCATGCAATTTGAGAATTTTGTAACTGTCAGGGCGATATGTGAGGCTAACACTGTTCAGGACCTTGGTATGACTCAAAAATTAAAGTTTCACCTGCATAAGCAATACTCTCACCGATCATATTTATAATTTTTTTTTAAGAAACAATTTGTTTGCCACAAGCGATACAGAGGTAGATTGTTTCTTAAGTCTAGTACAATGATCATATTTGAGTAAAGCTACCTGTGGGTCTGAATAAGTTCAGTGATTTCTAGGGCATCGTACCAACAACGTCATTCGAAGGTGTACAATTTCTTTTTCAGTAACTGATTGAATACTGCCTGTTATTCCTGCGGCAACGGAACTTAAGAAGAACTTTTTTTATGATTGTCTCACCCCTGATATGAGCTCATCACTTCGGATTTGGCTCTTTTTTTACGTTTGAACCAATTCGCTTTTGTCCCTCTTTAGTCAATTAATCATGCAGGGGAAAGTGCTATAAAATTTCATTTTTCAAGTAGCATTTCTGAAGAAATCTACTTTTATAATAACTGATTTTTAGTTCGTTATATTTATTTGCCTTTCGTTGAAGAACGTTGTCTACGGCAGTTTTCAGTTCTTGATATTATAATGCAGTTGATAAATTATTACTCTTAGCCTGCTCTGTTGCAGACTAAGTGTGATGTATGTGAAAGATTGTGTTAAGGTTATTGAAATATTCTGTCTATTAGGTTTAAGTTGATAAATGTTTACTCATCAAATGTCCAGAAGTTATTTAGTGTATAGTGCTTTGAAGTGTTGCTACAATGCGTTTTAAATGCTTATGTGTATTTCACAAACATTCGTACATGTGCGCGAGGTAATTTTTCATATGTTTAACGAACCCATAAAAATCACAGATAATTTTGCTATGAATTAATACAGATCATTGAACTTATTGTTTTTGCTGCAATCACGGCAATAGCGGACCGATCCAAGCCCCGACGTTACAGCGGTGATGAGGTCAAATTTAATCACGACCGGCATCCAAACCCATGACGGGTGCTGCTATAGCGTGATGTCTGCCACATAGTAGCATGAGATCTATCTCTACCTAGTACTATAGCGCAGCGGTTCTTAACCTTGTTGGAGGTACTGAACCCTACAAGTTCCTCGCACATATTCATCAAACCCTTCGTAGGTGAAACCCCAAACTCCAGAGGTTCGACTCAGCGAACCCCTGGGGTTCGATCGAACCCAGGTTAAGAACCACTGCTTTAGAGTGAGGTTAGGTTTCTAATGAATATAACTTATTTCCGTACATTTGATCTAGCGATTAACACTTAATTTATACATCTCAAACTGCACCTGGGTAGGCGATATATGGCGGTAGACCTCACGCTATAGTACGACCCTAGCACGCCTATGTGCATGAATCCTTAACTCTGGCACCAGGAAAAATAAGATGCCCTAGCATTCTCCTGTTAAGAGATCGTAGCTAGGATAAAGTGAAGAGAATGCCATCAAGCCATGACGATTCAGTTACCCCTGAAATGATCAACTCATCTTCCTTGAAACATGCTCGATCCAAGTCATTTTCTTTCCCGAAGTCACAGAAAATTTTTAGTACAGCTCCCAGATGCGAGGCGTGTGAGAAAAAAGATTGACGGTCAGTCGAAGCGTTATTGGAAAACGCAGAATCCGATAAAAATATAATAAGCTTAATCAATATAAGTAAAAACACGGTATAAAACGTAATGTGTTCGCGCCTGTACTAATGCTCCGATTGCAGCGAAGTTCTCCGCGAATAAACATAAATAAAAGCTCATGCCAGTTTTTGAATTTTGATGGGCCTATAAGTACTCTAAAAGACAAGGGAGAAATTGCACGTTTTTGTACTAAGCAGCACTACAGGGAATGAAACAGTAACCTGGTGCTCAAAATAGGAAACATTGAGCAAATAATCAGGAACAGTCCGAGTTCTTCGTTACGACACTGTGTTCTCTGCTCTTCATTACTGTGCAGTGTTTTCTGTGGTAGAATACAAGTTTTTTCTTCTCGTCTCCCGAGGTTATTGAGGCACTAACTGGCATTTTTTTGCTCTTCGTCGTGGTACAATCAAAAGACTGTCATTTACTTCGAAACTGCGTAGCACTCATGACTTCACCGTAGAGAACAGCGCACGTTGACAAGGATCGGCATCTTTAAAATGAACGGCACTCCTGAATGTGTACTGCATAATGATAATTTTTGCTTTTTACAGTCCTTCGTTGAGCACTCTCATGTCAGGCTAAGGACAGCAATGGGATTATACTGTACATCATGAGGGATCACGGGCACATTAACGGTGTTGCCTCCTGCATCGGAGCTGCTCACGAGCGCCATGACACTCAGCAACCATCCTGCAGTACACCGTTCTTATTGGTTTCAAGTCTAAATTCACATACGCGCTTATGTGACGCCTGCTCGGCACAGCCGTCTCGCTTTGCAATGATAGCACCCAACAACTCCATGATGAGCCGTGTAGGCCTCAGACTTTTGTTTGTTCCGTTGGGCAAACTTGGCTTGCGCTGGCTTAATGAACACCTTCAATCAAGTGTTGACCAACTCCCATTTCAACCACAGTTTGAATGCTCTAATCTTGGTAAACTAATTTTAGAACTGTGTAAATTGACACAGGTCCTATCATACAGAATATTCAGTAAAAATTTTTAAATCAACCGATCATAAAACTTTTTTGAAACACTTAAGTTTGTGTGCATTCTCTCATAACTTTCCGTGTTTAATTAATTAACTTTATTCGCAGTTATTATCGAGTTCGCCTTTTAATTGTTCCCAGGTTTGAATTGATGGTAATCGGCTCTCACAATGCTTGTTCAAAATTTACATTTCATAACCGTACTGGTTGTTCACAAACGAACTGATTGCTCACAAACGAACAGGTTGTTTATACCCCTCATGTGTAGAGCACAGGAATGTAATGGGTTAACTGCCAGTAAATTGACCTAATGCGAAAAATAATGTCACCTACCCATCAACCATTCATCTCTGTCCAGGTTGCACCCACTGATCAGTTAGACCCGTTTAATTTAAGGGAGCGAGAAAATATGTGCTGTGTCCGGGGCAGGTGATGCAGCCATGCTCTGCTAACGAGGCTGTTGTGATGCTTGACGCGTCCTCAGATGGGCTGACCTCAATAAGCTTTACATGCCGTGGACATCTTCATTTGTATCCCATACGTCAGTGGCAAGTACTGGGGCAACTCACCATCAATTTCCTCACATGAAAACTGTAAAACGACTTCCCTAGATCATATTTTGCAATCAGTGATGGCCTAAATAATTTGAGACGAAGTTCTTCATAGCCTGATTTGTGCAACACAAACGTGGAAAGCCGCTTCTACTGAGTATGGTGTAAACAATTAATGATACATTTTTTATAGTTATTACAGAGTACTGATATGCAGTATCAATGCAAGGTCCTACTCTGAGTAATTTTTCCTTTAAAACTCCCGTTGCTTATCGATAACAATTCCTAATCTAATGCACCAGTTCAATTTGACAAAAAAAAACAGCCAAGGCAGCGCGGGAATTTTATCGAAAGATGGCTGTGCAGTTTTGAGAGGCAAACGAAAAGTTACGAACGCGTTCAAGACTCAGAAATGATCGCTCAGCCCTGGAATGTTAATGTCTTCATCAACTTGTGCGAGCTAGAAGGGCACAAGATCCATCCCCTGGAGCTTTTTTCTACTGAAAGCTTTTTCTCCATTTCTCGTAAGTTTTGAGTCGGCGAATAACCTGTTACTTTGCCCTGTGTTCTTAAAACTTGTCTTTGCCTTCTAAAGAGAAACAGATGATGCGTACTCTTGCGTACAAGAGCTAGTGAAGGTGGGTCTTTGCTTGAACGGATGGTACGACAGTGCTCGGGTTTTCCTCCCTAAATTGGATACTTGTTGCTCGTTTCAGAGGTCACTGTTCTAGCCTAAGTATAATGACAGAGTTACCGTATAGGGTGACTAACTGCAGCCTCAGGAAAAGAGCAAGAGCCGTCAGATGATGCGAGGTTAGGAGTTTAATTCCTAAAATCATTTTAGACCGAAATATTTTAGACCTTTCAGACATTAGGCACAAAACTTGTTCCATTCCATCGAAAAAAATGAGTTCCGCTGGAAACTATCAAATGTTTTTAACCAAATGATTTGACAAAAGATGATCATCGAAAAAATTTTCTGCTGTATTTTTTCATCGTACGCATCATTGATTATCCCATTTTAAGAATTAGCTAACCCATTTGTATGGATGATTTAGAAAGGCAAGTTTCAAAGGTTGTGCTGGGCTCATATTTTCCTGTCACTCTTATGCGGGTGTCTTTATTCACTTTACTTGTGTCTGCCTCGAAAAAAACGTTCAGTAACAATCCACTCATATCTTGCCTTTTACCAAAGAAGGCCCGTCAAATTACTTGAAGGGAAGGCACATCCTTCTTGCTATTGTGCGAGATTTTCCTGCGGTTGACTGCTACACAGCCAAAGCCACTCAGTTAATAAGGAATGTCAGGGAGAAGAATGCATCCTTCGCGAGAGACGTTGTTGGCAAGCCCTTATCTCGATACCAACAATTGTTGCGTCAGAAACAGTTAAGGTTCGTCTCTCCAATGTCATGGAACTGAACAAATCACAACCGAAATATAAGATCTCTCATGTGACACTCGCTCAGGTTACGAGACAGATTGAACACTCCAGACAGTCCTAGGCATGACTGTCGTGTGTGTGACTCCATTTCTAGATCAAGGCGCGTCTGATGGAGCAGTGGAGCTTTTATTTCGATACCATACGTTTGTGTTATTATACTCCTCGGTTTAAGGGCCAACTTCAATTGAATAGTGAAAAATGCAACCTGTGTGTAAGACTACTTTCCAAAGAGAAAACCATTTTTTTAACGTTTACAAATCACTGAGTCATCTAAGAATATTACCTATACATTCAGACGAACTATACTAGTTTCAGAGCCCATTGAAATGCTCGCTGATTTTACTCTTCATCAATTTTCTAGTGAGCTAGTTTCAAAAAATTAATAAATTTGAAAATAAAATATCTGAAGATAAATTTTTTACTGAATCAGAATGCGCACCTTTTCGATTCAACCGAATTTATCGCGACAAAGGGAAAATTGCGCATGCATTTTTAATGGTTCGTTTTATGTTTTGAGTGCCCACGTACTATAGCTATCATAATCATCTGCCAGGATCCGATGAATTACGGACAATAAAGGAAATTATTCATCATCCTATGAATGTTGTTAGATTTCATAAGATTTTCGCAGACAATGAGCACGTGTCTTTTCCTAAATCAAATGGCACAAACGTAGTGCTGTAAATGAAGTATAATCAAGGAAGGTATTAAAGTGAGATTAGTATCCATTACAATTCAAAATTTTCAAGAGCGTTAGAAGTGAACTTACGACGCACAAAATTAAGTGAATTTTATGAGAAGCACTTTGGCGTAATCCATAACTCCTCTAATTATTAACTTTATGACAATTTCATTTGGAAAATATGGGCTAGTTATATATCACTTCCGTGATCCTTCATGCTAATCCATTTGACTCACTTAACTGGCGTCCCATCTCATTTGTGCATTTTGTACCTGGCAGGATACTGTGGCAAGAGCATTTCTGTGTGCAACATCTTCGTGGGTGGCCAGCTCCTCTCGTTGTCATGGTGACCACAGAGTCAAAGGCGGAGCTGGCGGTTTGGGGCGGAGTTATAAAAAGAGGAAGGAGGGCAAGACGATTCAGTTGATCGGCGTGGTTTGTCGAAAGTGGTTATGCGCAGTGAGTGTTTCTGAGCTGAGGTGGCCATGGGGTTGTGTAGTGTAGAGCTTTCTCGTTTCAACACAATGCCGACCTAGTGTGTGTCAATAATTTTAACCCCATGTCAATTTAGAGTTAAAATACGAGATTACATGTCGATACTGTGGATTGCTGATAATCGTGGAAAGTGGTGATTGTGCGTGAAATGGCAGTAGCTGTAGACGACGTCGAAGGAAGGTGTTCTGTGCCCCCTGTTTCCTCTCACAAGGAAATATGCACCAGAACTAGCTGGGTGGATGCGCGCACTGCTCTCGCCCATATTACTAAGGTGAGAGGCGCACCCGGCAACACGAAATACGTGAGCCTGAGATCTGTGTGTTAAGATCTTGGCGCCAGTACTACTCGCCGTAAACAGTGAGGGTAGCCTGCTGGACCACCCACCGCGAACTGTGCGACCGAGTTGCGACGTGTCTTGTTTTACTTGCCTTCCGTTGCCAGACAATTTATTTTTTCTGTTCTCTGCTATTTTCAAAGTTTGGCTTATCTTCCCACTTATCGGTTTACCTTACCTTTTGACCAGATATTTTTACCGTCTAGTTTATTTTATTTCTTAAACAGTTAATCAGCGATCTGATTTTTTATAAAATGTTTCTCTTTAAATATCCATCCTATTCAGCGGCAAATGCGTTTACTGCTACGATTTAGTTCAGTTATAAAAATAATAGAATAAAAAGACATTTCTCTTTTGATAAGAACAGCACATTCACAATCGACCTATCTAAAAACGTTACATTATGTTTTTAATTCTTCATTTTACAAATAGCCTTCAAGAATGTGAGCTCTTAATATTGTCATCTAGGTCTATTTTTGAAAATTTTCTTCAAAAATCCTTGGTAAATTCGAATTTGTTGAGAGTGATGAGCTGTTAAGTGCTTGAATTGAGACAATACATGCTCCTAAATTCATGCAATGTTTTCTTTAACATCCTTCACACGTTTGGTGGGAGATGAATGTACTTAGGGAAATTTGAATGCTACAATTTAAGTTCGTAGAAAAAATTCATTTATATGAAAAGATTTTAAAATCTTTAACTGGCTACTCATGTTGAAGAATACTTTTTGAATGTTTAAATTCTTATGCTGACAGACTTATTAATGTTTGTTAACAGACTCATTTTCTTGTTAAGAGGCCTAGTTCTAATAATTTCATGACAAGAAGTCAATTGGTATTTTGCAAATGGTATTTTCTTTGATAATGGTTAGAGAAATCTAAACTTTTTTCACTATCAAGTGACTTAGATCTAACTAAAATAGGTATATCTTGGTGCTGTATTTTTGTTAAAATTATATTTCACTTGTTCTTAGTGCCAGTAAGTGACCAGTTCATAACAGATATATATTTAGACAAGGCTCAACAAAGGTCTGTAAATTTCAAAAATTTCAACACATGTTCAGATTTAATGAACAGAACTAGTGCATAATATTTATACTTGGTAAAATATTTTGCTTTATTAGTTCCACCATGTTGAAGATAAATTTCAAGTATACACAATTTTATATTAGCAGGTGGAGTGGCTAGTAAAGATTCAAAACATGGGATGCTTTATAATTTGAAATGCACTTTATTTGTGAAATACATACTGTATGATATTCAATTTGATAAACTGCATAATGAAGGTTATATTAGTGTAGGTAAAATCTGAATGATTTCAAGGTTAAAGTCACAAAATACTAAAAGCCCTAAAGGAAGTTTTAATGATATTTTGTCATCTGCTCACTTTTTTTAGTAATATAAATTTTAATAATTGAACACTTTTGTCTTCATATCTACATTTTGGAATGGCAAAAATATATTATAAAATGGACGTAAGTATCTCCACTGATCTTGCATTAGTTTGCACTGATATCTTGCTTCAAATTCTCAAAGCTTCAGTCTCTGTCATTTGTTTTTATCTCTTTGCATTGTTGGCATATTTGAACCTGTTCATATAGAAGCTATAGCTTTTGCATCCTTGCGTGGTGAGCTTGACTAGTTGTTACAACAATTGTAACAACTAGGGTAACTATTCTTGTTCTCTGTTACCCACAAGGTGTAAAAATACAAACAGTTAACTTTGCTCCAGCTATGCGGGTCTTTTAAAGTACTTTTCTTCATTTGTACATCTTGCTTGTGTTGAGCAAGTAATTTTACACACATCCACCTGTTGAGAACTCTACATTTTTACCTGCAAGGAGAGTACCAGGCAAATGACTAGGCTGATATCCTACACTAAACTAATGACTTCTTTTAAGTTCGAATGTCTTTAGGCCTAACATCCATGTGGAGTAATTTGCTGAAAATTGAAGGGCTCTTAGGAAGAAACTAAATTTTCCTTTCACTTTCATTTTTGAAATTGCGATTTTGGCTTTCGTTTATAGTCGTTCTAGATTGGTAACGGGATGGTGTAGAATCAAGTTAGACGTTCTTAACCAGCTAAGTGGTAGCATGACTTGTTTTTTTCTATCTATTTCTATTTGTGGGTTTAACAACTAATTCGTTAGGTAAGTCATGTCTCCCTTTTCCATTCTGTCCTACTCGTACGTCCGTGGTTATATCAAGTTCTCAAAATTATAATTTTCGCGGGCAACTATGAAGAGCCTTTTCAGTGTATGCGTCGTGTTCTACCTACCAGTGGCTCACCTTGGAGTGATCGCGTTCAGCGAGACTCCTGTGAAGCTTGCTATGACACTCCAGCTTGCTATGACACACCCAATATTTCGAACTCTATTCTCACGAGTACGAGTGTAAACAATTGACGACAGTTATGCGTAGAAATCGCAATCTGCTAACGCGAGACTATGTTTAATTCGTTGTGAGCATAAAACTAGTTTCTGCCATTTAACCCTTCAACGTCCCTGAAGACTTTCGTTTCTTTTTCTCAAATGGCCTTAATTCATTGTTTTTCTTATTAACCTCTTGCTGTCGTGTCTTGTCCCTAATATGTTTCTTCACATTCCTAGCTCATTGTGATGTCGGTAACTATCTGATATAATTCCCAGTCGGTAGTTGGGATTGAGCAATTTGAGTAAAAAAGGCTGACGTTAAAGGGTGAACTCTAATTTAACCCTTGTGGGGAAACAAAATGTAGTTTTTTTCATAGTATTTCCAAAAAAATTCGAAGGTAAGCTTTGAGAAAAAAGCCCCGTTATTGGCCGTATTGAAGGCATGCCAGCAGTAGTAAATTATATTCATTACCTTAGGTTCACTTAATACCTCTATCGCAAATTTTGTATTCATCTGATATCTTTCAAAAGTACTTTCTTTGGATTCAGGTCTTGTTGCTAATGATCGGTACGTTGTTAATGGTCGAACTTGCTCGCTCCATTTTAGATATTATCACGGCGAGAGCGACGTAATTAGCATTAGTGTGCAGAAAGACTAATTGGGCTGAATAATCTCAGAAGGGCTGTTGAAATTGAAAAACGAATCAATGATTTCATTGGCCAGAAGCGGAATATTAGATGGAATAGTTGAATGTACATTTTAGACTTTTTAGTTATTAGTTGACATGAAGTATTTAAAGCATTCCCGCAGGAGTCATAGGTTATTTTATCACATGCTGTGGGGACTGGCAGCCACTGGGAAGGGTATGTTAGGTTACTGCAACTGTAGATAAGCCTTTTGGATTTCTATCTTTTATGCCCACTTTGCTTCTTTCCGTTGTCATGGATTCTTCGTCGATCTTCAACTTCCTTCTTAACTTGCTGTTTCTATGCTTAGGTATCCTGTGTGGGAACACTCCTTGTGCTTAAATTCTTCGTTTTCTAATATCCATAAAAAATGGTCTCTTCACTTTCTTGAGATCGCCTTTATGATGGCTACTGAGTCTTAAACTGACAAATTTATCATAATAATTCAATTAATTCTAGAGGTAGCCTATATGAAAAAGAAAATCTTGGCCGAGGTCTACCTTGATAAACCACGTGCGATGAACTTTATATCGAATTTCTCGTTGAAGTAATCCGTAAATGTGCTGTTATGTGCTGACGAAGTCATGCTTCAGTCTTGCCGTTCCTTTCTCCGAAATTGTGTAGTGAAACACATCCGAAGGATACGTGTCTCATTTTCTTTCTTATTTATAACGCAGAATAATTGATGAGTTGGTTTTGTTAACTAGCGTGCTTGGCTTGATGACAGGGCCGGGCATCGGGCAACAGAGGCGCCCTGTGGGTGCGCTGCCTGCTGCAGGACCAGCTGGAGCAGGTGGGCCGCTGCTGCGACAGGCACGCAGGCAAAGTGCTCTTCGTGGCCATCCTCGTGCTCGGTTCCTTCTGCGTCGGCCTCAAGAGCGCCTCGCTCGTAACCGACATCCAGCAGCTCTGGGTGCAGGGTGAGTTGGGATCGTGTGAGCGCTCTATGCAGTGTTGGGTCTTCGAGCTTTGTCTTCTACTGTTGAGTGGTAGGAGTGAGGACGAGTTTTCTAAAGGGGGTTCATGGATCATTCATCTTACAGCGGTGTACTCGAAAACTTTCTAATGACGCTGATAAGCTTTCTACAGATGTGGCTGGGTGTGGTCCTCTATTAAATGCTCTTGGATTGATTCGGGTTATCTTCGCCTTTATAGGACGTGCAATTGACATCCTCAGAGCGAAGAGATGGATCTTCCATCCCACGCGATTCTAAAATGAGCGCCGCGTGAAGTAATTATCAATATTTCTATGAATATGGCATACTAATAACAATCGAAAGGGCTGATGTGAAGAATGTACAACCTTTCGTTGTAGTATTGTATTTGTGACATTCGAATTATGTACGTTTGTCATCTCGACTATGCGTCGCGTCAAGGTTCATCACTGTTCTACTGCAACGTACCGAAAACTCGGGGATTTTCTAATGAACCTAATACTTGTAGATGGACATGTCTGGAAAGCTGCGACAGTCGCTATTTATTAGACAGTCAAATCTCAACTGAGGACGTCGCCAACGGTTCTTCCTGGAAGAAATAAATCTCATCAGCCATTGTTAAGATCGGCTGATCTTGAAATATTTAGTTAACTAGCCTTTGTTTGCCTGATATTAAAGACATTTAAGAATGATTGCGAAGTCTCAATGCTATTTTATCCTTTATCTGATACGCGAGCTTGATCGGGCGACATTCTCAGAAAAATGATGCAAAGGTCTAGTCTTGACGTATCATTGGGCGGATCAGTGTAACCAGTCCTCTCTCAGAGACTGATTACACCATAAGTCGCCGCTCCCGTTCCTGTACATGGCTTTAAAGTCTCCCATTTTTTCCCCCTCCATCTACTCTTTCTTTTCTTGTCTCAGGTGCTGGAGTTTAACCATTGAGCCAATTGTGCAGTGGTTTCTTAGTTTATCTTCGCAATTATTTAAATGCGAATAGTAATACTGAACCCGAATGAAGTTGACAGGATGAAAACGGCATTTAATTCATGACAAATGTAGGTATTTTGAAGCGATAAAAACATGCAGATGTATGTACTTAAGGATCATTCTTAGTCATTAAAATCGATGATGTACAGGTATTACTTAATTAAGTGTTGAATGATATTTAATTATTTTACCCTAAGTGCGTTACTGATTTCACCACGTTTGTAATTTTTTCAAGCAAAATTTAACCAGTCACAAAATTACTCATTAATTGAGGAAAACCTCAAAATTTTCAACACTCTGCTTATACCAAGCAGATGTCGCGCTGCTGATGTTCCTCGCTCGGGTTAACTTAGAGCTGCCAGCATTCGTGGGAAGGTGGGGGCGGTTGGTGCTGACGGGCCGCGTGACGTGTGCCCTGGACGTGGTGTAGTTTGGTGGTCCGTGTTCTACGAGGGGTGCTCGCCTGCGCCAGAGAAAGAGTTCACTGAACAAGAAACTCTCGAGTTACGAGCGTCTGCCCTCGTCAGTGCACTTTACGAATTTCGAGCTCTTGTTGTCCAAGCGGAGGACCGAAGAAAAAACTTTGTAACTGGGGAAGTGGCTGATGCAGCGGGTCCTTCAGCTGTATGAAGTAACCGGCTGATAATGTGAGCATAAGGCGATTTCATTTATTCAGTCAAGTCCTCCATTGCCTGTCTGAGAAAATGACACAGCAGTGAAGAGTTACGAGCGTCACAGTTATGGTGAAGAGAGGCTCAGGGCCACCCTCTCCTCCTCCTACTCTTCTTCTTCTTCCTCCTCCTTCTCGTGACGAGGACGTCACCCCATGCACATGTCTGGCGCTCGCACCTCTTCATATAAATAACTACTTTTTTTGTGTGTCCCTAAGTGTGCCAAGTTTTGCTCACGTACGTGTTGGTAAACTGTGTATCCCTTCATGCTCTCGCTCGTCTGCCTCACTCGTGCTCGCATTCCCGCTCTTCTACAATGCCATTGCCAATTAATCGAATGAAAACAAACGGCAAGTTGAAACCATGCCGTGTGCTTTATGGGCTCATTTCTTCGATGGTCGCGTGACTGTTGTATTATAATGTACTTGGGCACCCATCCTACAATAGATGACATCAATTACATACTTTGATGACCTCAGTTTTTCGATTTATACGCACCTGAATAAAGTTTTGTTGCCCTTCACTGATTCTGATGTGCTCTCGAAATTTTGCACTGTTGTGGGTAAGCTGTTCGAAAACTCGATAAAACACGCAAATAATGTACTCGGGTTTGTAATTGTGTAAATTATTGCTAACTATTGCACACGTGCTGGTCGGCATTAATCTGAAGAATTTCATCCCTTCTTTCTTGAGTTGAATTCTTTTGTGCCACTCAATGTTGTCCAGCGCTATGACGAAGAATTTCATCGCTTCTTTCATGTGTTAAGCTCTCTTTAGCTACTCGGTGTTGCTCTGCATTATTCCGTAGAATTTCCAAACGCCGGTCAAGGGTCACTTTAGCTCTAGCTTCTCGTTGGGAGCAACATTGCTTCGTCTTGCCATTTCGCGTCGTTCATCCAATCGTCTTCGATGCTTTTCTTGCTGTCGGAGTCTTGCTACTTCTCTCTTGCGGTTGGACACATTTCTATCTTTGGTGGCCTCTTTTGGAATTTTATTTTGAAATGTCGTTTATTATCTCTTCAAAGCTTTTCAAGAAAATCACAATTTTGAAAACAATAACTCAAGTTCAAAAATCTTGGGCCTTATACCCAGTGGTAGCCAGGTTACTGGTCGAACGAATTCAAAACATTTCTCTTTGCATTATGAATTAAAAATATCAAAGCGACATGATGAATTTCAACAGAGAAAGCTCTATAGAAAATTTCTATTCTAAAAATAAGCCGATGGCGTGTTGTGGATACCATAATCAAGAAGGGGTCACACGGACGGAGGGACGGACGAACGGACGCGTCTACTTTTATAATAGTGATTACGTCTGTTTTTCTCTTCTCATTCACTCTGTTCCCTCTCAGTGTACTCGTGCATAGGTAATAATTCGGGTAAAATGGAATATCTCTTCTGAGCAAATTAGTTCAATCACGTATCTATTCTACAGAAAAGAAAAGAAAGAAAAGAAAAAACATTTATTTCCAATAAAGTACAAACATGAAACGTCGATACATTGGATTTTAAAACACCTTTACCTAAAGGCATCCTTAATTGAGAATGACACATTGNCACGAAAAAATGAGTTAATCTTCGTCGCGGTAGACGGATTCTGGGAATGCATTTAAAATTCAGGTGACTAAGGAAAGTGTGGTGTTCTCCCTCAGGCTGCTTTACACTTCGGGCAGACTTAGAATATCTTAGAGACTTAGACCATGAATACCTTAGCCCGAAGCGAGTGCCTGAGGTACAAACGAACCCGGCAGGATAAGGAAAACACAACTGGAATAAAAGCCGTGGTATTGCGAGTATCGCCGACAGTGATGGCACACAAGGAATATTTACAGTGAGGTAGTACAGCACCCAGGGATGCCTTAGAGGACCGACGGTTGTCGGCGAGTCGCAGCGTGAGTGGCGGTCTAGGGTAGACCGGTGGATCTGTTGCTGGCTTAGGGTCTCCGACTTGGTAGTACACGAGACGCTAGGTGGTAGCTGACTTCGGTCGAGAACGTGGTGTGGCGGCACGGTTGAGTCGAGGCGGTGCGGCTGTCGGAGCGATGAGACTTGTATTGAACACCAAGACGGCTGTGAGTCAACTCCACTGAGCTCGGCCGCGCAGCTGCTTAAGTAGGCCTTAGTGCGGCCTCACTGCCGCAGTCCAGCTCTCTGGTTAGTGGAACTGGGGTGCCGCGTTTGAAGCGGTCAAACCTGTGCTAAACGTACGTAGGTGTTTTCAGATGTCGCCTGGCTGCTCAGAGCACACGGTTTGTATAGGCTCGGTCCGGCACCCCAGCCCCAAACTTGAGCGCCGATTGGTCGGCCAGTACGGGCGCTTTGAGGCTGTGAGGTGGCGCTTTTAAGCTTGTGTGGTGGTGTGAGCTCACAGCTAGTCGAGACCACCACAAAAGCATAATCCATGTGACGCATTGCTGAAAACACTCTCGTTAGTGCGTACTCGTATTGAATTATGAGCAATTGGGACGTAGGAACTAGTGATACGAGCGTGAGGGATTAATGTTAGAAATAAAATGAGCAAATTAGATTTATTTTGCGTCTAGAACTATGAGGTAGGTAATCGGGATTTGAGACAGTTTTTCATATGGACGCATCATCTACTGTACCAAGTTGAGAGCTTCGGAAAGAACATAATCACAAAAAAGTTCATCGGATTCAAATAAACGAGAAGGATCGTTGTACAATACCAGCCATAACGTTTGCACCACTCCTGGGACAAAACGAGAAAGTCAAAACTGGCTAAGATGAAATGAAATATTTTACAATAACACGAAAATTAAATTTCTAATGCTACAAGCATTGGCACAAAAATGTTCACTGGATTCAAATGAGAAGGATCGTTGTACAATACCAGCGATAACATTTGCAAAACATCTAGGACAAAAACGTGAAAGACACAACTGGCTCGTATAAAATGAAATAGTTTACAATAACACAAAAATAAATTTCAAATGCTACTTGCATTGGCACAAAAAAGTTCACTGGATTCAAATGAGAAGGATCGTTGTACAATACCAGTCAAAACATTTGCAACACTTCTGGGACAAAGCGGGAAAGTCAAAACAGCCTAAAAGAGTGTGGCCAAAGTATACACAAAGAATGTAGAGGACGGCATATTGTCACACAATATTAACTAGAGCATTTTTAGGGAGTGAATAAGTTCTACATGTATATATACACACACACACATACATATACGTATATATCCATACACATATATGCACATACACACACATAGGAGCGTCATATGTGAGAACATACATGTACTTAATGTTCGCATACAAGTAATCAAATTCCATTTGCATCATACAGATATGTCTTGATTGTTGTATGATGCAATGAAAAGATAAGATAATTTGCACTAAAAATTTATGACTTTTTTTCCGGTACGTGCTGCAGCTTACACCTTTTGTGTAGACTCAAGATAGCGAGCTATTTTAGTTTTGAATTCTCTAAGTGTTTGAGGGATAGAGGCAAAGAGAAGAAAGGGTAGACAGGGACGGGGAGGGGGGAAAAGAGTAGGAGCAGGATGCTTGCGGTGAGTCGGCCTGGCGTTTGTAAAAATTAACTCTGCAATTTTTCCGCGAGAAGATTGCTATGCAGAGCTACTCAAAAGACGTTATATTGCTGAAAATTCGCTTCTCATTGTGGAGTTATGTTTTCAGCAGTGAACACAGATTTATGTTAGCGACTATTATTGCATGGCAATTTTTTCAAAATACCTCCAATCAATCGATGTAATTTATTTTTAAAGTCTTATTCAATGAATGTAGAAGTTTCTTCGTCACGAAAAGAGGAAGAATTTTTTTCTTAACCCCTTCTTTCAATTCGCGTCGCTAATTAACCAAATTTGTTCATTGAGAGAATAATCACAGCCAATATGGTGCATCATAAGTCGATGGTGCGCATTAGAATATTAAATGTTCAGGTTGTATTAGCAGAAAAAGCGTTAACAAAACATGATCACTGAAATTCGTTTTCACGAGATACGAGTTTGCCAGAGTACAATTTCTATTCTGTTGCGCCTTTAGTAACAATGGTTTGAAAAATAGGAGACACAGGTGACATCACCTTTGAAATGAGATGAAAATAAACTGCCAGGCGATGAAAAGAAACTTAAAGACACTCAACTCAAATTCGTAGACACACAACATAATTTTTTGCAAAAACAGATAAGAATTGCAGAAAAATTTATCACTGTATTTCATGTTAGTGTTCACAAAATTCAACTTTGCTACTGCATCGGGTCTTTTT
>JACJUY010000447.1:59233-78992 GCA_014220935.1 Platorchestia sp. MABIK | reverse complement strand
ATTTTAACCTCTGAGGGGAAGAACTATCGTATCTATGGGAAATAGCGCTCCCAGAGGAAAAATATGACGTCTCGAGCTTTTGACTGTTTTAACTTCTGTTACAAATTCTGTTGAAATGGAATTGTTTGTTATTTCTCGCGGTCCTTCTTTTGGTCCACTGCTGCCTTGTGAACATACTTCAAATTAGTTCTTAAACCTTTCTCTTGTTCCCTAAACTTTTTACTTTGCTGTTTCCGTGCGCTTGGAGTCTTGTGTGGGAGCACATACCTTATGTATAGATTCCGCGTTCTCCCTTCACATCATTCTAAATAGTGCCTTCCGCATTCCTCTCCTCGGAACACCTTTGCTGTTGTTAAGAAATCTCAAACTGACTTTTAATCTAATTTGGGACAAATTAACTGCAGAGCCTGATAACGTGGGATCGTTTTTGAGACGTCCTGTGTTACTGTTGAGACGGTTTGACTAGCCTCTGCCATCTCAATGGGCTTGGTTAGCAAGGGCGACACGGTCGTTGTCCTTCAACCTAGGAAAAATAAACATCGAGAGCGGTTCAAGTTCTTTCCCATGTAGCCTGAGTCGTCTTCAACGTTTGAATCAAGAGTTTTCTCTCTCAAGTTGAATATAAATTTAGTTACAACTTCTGTAGATGTTTGATCGTTTGCGGGAATTTGAAAAAAATCTTATTTGCATCTACTCCGAAACTGCCTGGAAGCATATCGCCGCATGTATGTATGTCTTCATTTAGTTCTACTCTCATAAATTTAACTCGTAAAATTTAGAGAGGTTTAATGAAATGATTTCTACGTGGGTAATATAGGAGGAGCGGAATTATGTCTCATGGTTGCTTAGAAACACATCTGACGTTTTGTGACCGGCGTAATGGGGGGAAATATGATTTTCGCTTTAAACATACGTTGGATTGCTCCGCGTTTCCGTGTGATAATTTCAATAATAAAAGTTTTTGATAGTTTTTTGTAATTCTTTTGCACAAATACCAACGTTCATTTGAAATAACGTCGACGCTACGAACAACACAAAACGTTTAAGGAGGTCCTCCCAGGCCCCTATCGGTCCGATGAGCATTTTTCATGCTTTTGTTGTAAAAGGACCCTTAGGGGGTGGACTATTCGTTCCTAAAATTTTATGGCGATACGGACACAAGATCCCCCCCCAGGGGTGTGTAAGGGGACCAAACATTCAGAATATTCGACCCCATTTCGACCTCATATAAAAAGAAAACAAAACGGGAAATGGATCATTATCTACTGTAACTTTGTTTGCAATGCTTCAAGGATTCTAGAACTGTCTTTGGTTTTGTTCTAGCATAAAAACTCAATGACGTATTTTTTAGGAATTTAAATGAAAATCAACTAAAAACCAATATGTCGAATTTTTTCAAAAAACTATGGCCTGAATCGAAAAAATAAATAAAAAGAAATTGTGTTTTTCTTTTTGAAAAGTTACATATTATAGTCAAATTTCATAAGAATCAGACTACAAATATAAAATTTCATAATTTGTATAAAAAATTTCTTTTTTTATTCATTTTTTTTTCGAAGTACAAATCACAGTGTGAATATGAAGTTCTGCATGGAGATTATCGAAATAAAAATGAAAACAGCATTCAATTACGTAAATTGTCCTTATATTACACTTCAACAAAAAATTTTGTTTTTTGGCTCAGACCCAAAACCTCCAATTTTCAACATTCAAAAGAATTGAAGTCATTGAGTTTTTATGCTAGGAAGAAAACAAAGTCAGTTTTAGAATCCTTGGAACATTTCTAACAAAGTTATATTGCCACTTTTTCCATTTTCCATTTAATTTTTGTTATCAAAGCTACAATCCAAAAATTTAGTTGTTTTTTATATATTGGTCAAATATCACAAATAAATAAAAAAATCATATATGAAATTTCTGAATATATCTTTGTTAGAAATCTTCCAAGGATTCCAAAACTGTCTTTGAATTTGTTCTAGCATAAAAACTCAATGACTTCTATTCTTTTGAAATAGGTATAAAAATGTCCCTAAAACCTAATGTTTCAAATTTTTTGGAAAAACTAAGGCCTAAATCAAAAAATTTCGTGATTCAAATATGTTTGTCTTGCATAAATACACATACTGACCAAATTTCAGACCAATCTTTTTCCGGAGGATCCCCTTAACTTCCATATCTCTTCATTAAATGCTGAGAAGATCAGCGCTGTATCCTAAGAGATATATCCTCATCAAACATCAAAGCAACTGTAAGTTTTGTTCTAAAACCCTTCCAACAATTATCTTCACCTCGAATGTTGTTTTTACATAAGCCCCCACATCCCCGTTTCTTAAATAACGCTTTAATAACGGCTGCCGTCCGTACACGCTCGGGCTCGCACCCTCCACCAGCGTGCGCCTCCCCTTCTTACACGTCACTTCAGAGAATATTATTTATTCTTTTGTTCTCTCGTTCATTTGCTATGTATTTCATTGCATAGATATTAAGTGGAGAATTCGTCAACTAATCAGGCTTATAGTTATTTCCATTTTTTTATAACCACATGTTCGATCCCTTTGGGAGTTTCAACATGTTTGTTCTCAATTCATAAAGTCCCGAACTGAGAGTCAGGTAGGCCTTCTTTTTACTGAAAAAAAAGTGTTTATTTTTTGTTATGCTAAGGACCTCTTTTTTTTCTGTTCACTGCTGTCCTGGCTTTCAGCATCTACTACTTTCTTCGCTGTTTTTATTCAATTTGTGCCGAGATTCTGCGTTCCATTATTCCATACTAAATTGTGCCTCCCTCTTTCCTCTCTTTGGAACGCCTTTGTTCTGGTTGGAAGCTTAAAATAACATCTAATCTAATCTCAACCCATAAAAGTCGGATAGCTCGTACGTTAACCCCTCCAGAGAGATGGAACTGTTGCATATGTGGGAATTAGCACTTACAAATGAGAATGTAAGGACTTTTTTTCTGTAGAAATTTAATATTTTTTGTTTTCTGTCATGGACCATCTATTTTCGGTTTACTGCTGTCCTTTCTTTCAGCCCCTATGACTTTCTTTTGTCCCTTTCATCATCTTTCTTCTACAGAATAAATTTTTACCTTTTATTGGCTTATCTTCCGCAAAGAAGTTCAAACTAATTTTAAGTCTAATCTACCCATACGGTCCTCAAAAAACATGCACTCATCCGTTGACTGACAATTCCGTGTGCAGTTTTGTTTTTGAATTGGGTACACCTAAGTTTTTGTTTATGCCGCCAGTGGAGGCGACTGCGTGCTGGGGTTGCTAAGGTAGGGAAACGAAGGTCTTCGTAGATTACTTCAATGGGTACAGGCGCGCGACGTGGCGGACTGGTGCTGTTAGCGGTAGGAGAAGCGCGGTCAAAATGCAAGTTAGAACGCGCGATGAGCTCTTTTAAGTCCTCGCCGGGAAAGCGGGGTGAAAGGGGCGTACTCGTTTTTCACATTTAATTTTCTCAAACTAAACGTTCTTTTCTTTGATTTGAGTCATTAGACCCGTATTTATGTCAACAAGCACCAACATCAAAGCAAAATACATGAGCACTTGGCAGTCAAAGAGTGAGTCCATTTTCTTTGGCATACTCTGTAGAGCTGAGTAAATCATGATATTGACGTAATTAGTTCCAATATGTGATTGATGGTGGCAGGTTATACAAAATATCTCATTGAAATGATTCATGAGAACAGTGTAATTCGACTCATGGTAAGATAAAATTATGATCAAAAATAAAAAATTAAATAAAGACTTAGTCTTGAGCATTGGATATTCATATAATAATGTTTCAAATTAGGCAGGGTCACAAAAGCTCGTGGTGCATCGGTGGGATAAAAGTAACCCAAACGCATATAAAGGACTATAACATTTGCCTTACTCGTTCATAATTCTTTGATCTCAAATTTTGTCCTGCGGTAAATGTGATTTAACAAAGTAAGTTTATTTCACAATGCGAAGTTCTTGTGTAGAATTACCTCATTCTGATAGTGCAATTGAACAACATTTTTCTCATTTCTAGAATGAACAACTTGCAGTGAACTAAACAAGAGATTTTATTAGGGAAAAAAAATAATTTTGAGGTGTTCTGTACAATTCTTCCGTTTTGCAGAGTGACATACTCCCTGAATATTATTCAGAAATTTGTAGTGTCACGGAATAGAGGTTTAAATTTCGCCAACTTTGATTTGGGGATGCGTTGAAATTGGATACCAATGCCAATATCATCGAATGCGAATGCAGGATTGCACTCGCTTCTGCTCCTGCGATAAGCGGAGGTAAGATCTAATCTAACGATGGCTGGTGTCCATTGTGTGCGTACATTGCCCGTTGGTGTCTATTTGCATCCCTGCAGCCATATTTCTCCGTATTCTGTTTGTGTACCTGATAAGTGTTGCACGGGGCGCTATCATGAGAGCTCTGTTGTGTTTGGGAGGTGCGCTTCCTGCACAGCTGCTGCTGCTGCTGCTGCTGAGTGTGCAAATTGTCAGTCCTCGTCAACCGACCACTTTATTGCTGGGCTGTTATTATAAGCTACTGCTGGAGGCTATTAAAGGATTTATTTTAAAAACTTCGCTCATTTGTACCTTATTTAACTCTTTCTCTTGTTTTATTTTAAGAAGAGGCAGTACTCGGATATCTTGCGAAATTCTGAACACTTGGTTAAATTCTGCAGAGGTTAACATAGTAATAAATTTTTCAGTGTTCGATTTTTAAATTTTCGTCGTATTGAGTTACTCGTGTTGATGGCATTTTTGACTACTACATAGGCTGCGTGATGTGCAAACGGTGAATCCATTGACACTCGCCAGCGGCCGAGAAACGGCTACATTTTCAATTTTAGTTAAAGATTTTGCACATGCCGGGAAATTCTCTCATGTATCGTATTTAATTCTCGATAACGGAAACATTAATAGTGTTTAACGAGCGAAGGCTAAGTGCTTAAGGAAATTCTCATGACACTCAAATTATCTTGTTGCTGGAGTCTTCTTGAGATTTTCTCTCCGTAAAGCTGATGGTGAAGCCAGAAGACTTTTTCGCCTGGAGCGACTTGAATCATCAGGCGCAATGGCGCCTTTGTTTAGACAGCATTCGTGTAATGCTCTGCGGACCCTTAAAAGAAACTAATGTGCCCGGCCGCGTCTGACTAACGCTCTGCTATGCGCAACTTGGCGTGATTTAGGCAGCGAGAAACTATTACATGCTTCGTAAATTTCTGGATGAGAGTCATTAGATTTGATAATGAATTCGGCTGGCGGAGTTGCGGAGAGCGATTCATCATAGATTTAAAGAGGCACGGCATTAATTCTGAGAGTAGCTGCCACGCTCTAATTTTCCGGCTTTGATTTGTTGCCGTGATTCATGCGTCTGTTCCTCCAGTACCATGTAGCTCTCGTGTTATGTCATTGGGAGCAACGTTTGAAGTTGTGACTCGTCTAATTTATTGGCGCTTGTGGCTTCACTGAGGAGATGAGGTGGAAGAGACTCTTCAGCTGGATAAATAATGGAAATTACTTAAGTGAAACACATTATTTATGTTTTTTATAGGAGAAATGTTTTTAGCTGGAATACACCGAAACCTTACCGGTGCTAGAGATGTCTTCTGACTACAGAGAATCTAGACCTCATCACTCGAGTAGATTGTGAGCTCATTTTGGAATTTTGTTGGCATTGTCATTCTTTTCTGTCTCGAACTCTTCCGAGGAGAGACCTGGAGAGTTCTACAGCTGTATTGGTCAATTTTGAAATTAGTTCTATTCGTTTTATTAGTTAACTCATCAGAAAGATCTCTCAGGGAAATACAATATTGTAGTTATGGGAATTAGCGTTCCCAAGAGGAAGACGTGAGGTCTCGAGATTAAGGTTAGGTAGGCCTCCCTTTTGCTCAAAAAGAACAGTTTTTATCATGTGGGCGATATTTTTTCGGTTCACTTCTGTCCTGAATTTTAAATCCTGTTATTTTTTATTCAACTTTTTCTTTGTCTGATTGACTTCCTTCCTAACTTACTGTTTCTATGCATGGTTGTCCTCTTGTGTGGGAACACCCCCTGTGCTTGGGTTCCATTCTTCATGCTTTATGGTGCCTTCACCCTTCCTCTTGTTAGAACACCTTTATCGTGGCTGATGTAGCTGGAATTAACTTATCGAATCTAAATAAGTGAATGTCCCGAACTCTCTCGTGTCTCTTATCTAGATCCGTTCAAGAAGGACATTCTCTTGTTTGATCACCACATAAAAGAAAAATACACCATGAATGAGGAAGCTCTACTCTCTTTGATCGATCATCAGAATTACATTACAGTCATGATCACAACATGGACACATTCTAAATTATAGCTTTGCATACAGTGTAAACATTTTCTAAATTAAAGAAACATGCATTCAAATTATTTATGCCAATTAAAATCATGGTGCGAATTTAGTTAACCAGCAATTTGCAAAAAATGCCACTCCGCTCTATAGTTCCTAGTTTACAGTTCAGTTTACAGTTCAGTTTACAGTTCAGTTTACAGTTCAGTTTACAGTTCAGTTTACAGTTCAGTTTACAGTTCAGCTTACAGTTCAGTTTACAGTTCAGTTTACAGCTCAGCTTACAGTTCAGCTTACAGTTCAGCTTACAGTTCAGTTTACAGTTCAGTTTACAGTTCAGTTTACAGTTCAGTTTACAGTTCAGCTTACAGTTCAGCTTACAGTTCAGCTTACAGTTCAGCTTACAGTTCAGTTTACAGTTCAGTTTACAGTTCAGTTTACAGTTCAGCTTACAGTATCGTTCAATGCTTGGTGAGCTGAAGTAGAAGTTGTCGGCAGAACTAGTAAGCCCAGTTTGAGGCCCATGTGAGTACGGTAGCGCCGCTGACCGGCACGTTTCATTGTAAGCCCCGTTTTCCTAATATTACAAGCGTTTTTGTCGTTGGGACACTACTTTTTCACGCTCCTTGCTCGACGAGCTCCGTCTCTCACTCCGTGCGTGTTGAGTGTCGTTATTTTATCATATTATGTGGCACATTACATTGGTAAATGTTCAGGGGATGAGAAACTCATTTGATGAAGTTATGTCTTTGCTTTTTACCATCCTTTCTTTGTTTAAATGATTTAAAATTTTATACGTGCGATCATTTATTTTGGCTTGTACAACATTTTTACTTGCGTCATCGAAAATTCATGACGATTCACAACGAAGCAACATAACCATCACGTGTTACCGCGTTACTTCAATTATGAAATGTTATAACGTTGCCCTGAATTACTGAAGAGCAAGTAAGGTGAACTAAATACCTGACTTAGCTATATGTAGTTCTAGTTTAGAGTCTCTGAGGAACTCCACCTCTACTGGGATGGGAAACGTGCACCGCTGTTTGTGGAAGGCGGGAGGCTGAAATGGCTTTCGGTAACCATGCCTGTGGGATTTGGTTTCCGTTCTCAGCTATTACTGGAGCCCCTTGGGACTGAAAGGAATTGTTTTCTCCATACCTTCGCGACCTAGCGCTCTTCAGAAGATAGGCCAGATTAACAGCCTGATATCGATCGGAGAGGTATTCTAGTAGTGCCTGTAGTAGTGCTTGTCTTCGTCGGTGTTCCTTAAAAAAGCTGCTGCTCCTCGATCCACGGTATTTTCGGTTATTGAAAAAAGGACACAACAATACCAGGAACAGTTATTAGTGTTTGTGTTTTCCGTGCTTTATCTCTTTCAGGTAGACGTCGGCGAGTCATGTTCGAACTCTTTTTTCACTTTCATTAAATCAGTTCTTTTATTTTCCTTTTTCTCTCGCATATGTTAACGATGTATCTGTTGGCCAACTTTTGAAGGTGGACTGGGGCTTGAACGTAAAAATGACGACTATGAATGTGTCATTTCCCCATTTTTCTCCTGGTGCCAGTGTGTGGGGGCCAACGACATGGGACTTGGGTTGTAACCCTTGAGATACGCCATTCGGCTCTATCGTTTCTGTTGCCTTATTCGGTTCTGTTTTATTCATAGCAAGCACCGAGCATAAACATTGAAATTCTGCCCACTTATTAGTGCGTGAAATTTGCGCACAACCAAGGCTTGTCGTAATATTTGCTTAATTGAGCTGAAATATGGCCAGATACAGTGTAATAAGTTGATATAAGAGACGCCATAATTTCGGTCTTCAATTTTCTCTAAGGGGTTAGAGGATCAATGAATAAATCTTTAAGTCAAGATACTTTTACGCATGCAGTTCAGTAGCTTAGTCATATCATTCATTGGTCACACCTGCGTAAAATATTCCAACAGTGATAGCGCGATGCGCCAAATGGCTCGGAAAAAGATTCTTTAAATATTTTTTCAAACCAGGAATCGTGATTTTTTGAACTTTATTGACTTCTGCTATCGAGATTGCCATATAATGGAGCAAAAATGGTGGTCATGTCTCCAATATAAATACCAATAACAGTCCTTCAGCCCGTGAAATTTGCTACTGCTGCGGCAGCTGTGTCGTATTGCTGCAGATAGCCATTTGCTCTGAGAAAGCCTTTAAGTTGTGAAAAATGAGTCTACTGTGCTTGCATTCGCTGCTGCTCGGCTGGAATAGGAGGCCGCCGGGCAAATCAATCGAAGCGAAATTGGACGTGACGCTTAAATTTCTTGCTTGTCCGCGCAAACAAATGGAGCGCCCGATGCCCCATTGAGCTGTCAGATATCAGCTCCAGCGCATCATTGTACTCCCTGCCTAGTGGATCGCGTCTCTGCAGTTTCACAGGAGAACGGCCTTACTTCATTATCCATTTTGTCCAGTAACAGCTCCATGGTTCGTTCTGCAGAGTCCTGCTCTCAGCCGATGTTATTTCACTGCCAAGTGTTGCTGAGCCAGATAGTGTCCCCATTTCAGTCGTGCCTTCTCAGAGCTGCGCTTTTTTAATTGTTCGCGATTCTTTGCACATCTTGAAGCCTTTTACAGAGTCAGTTTAATCGGTTCACCGTTTGGCTCAATGTAACGTACAGACACGTTTGCTTTTCAAATTCAAAGATTATCACATGTACCTGTTTCCATCAGCGCTAAGTTCACCAACCCTATATCAAAGCCAGCTCGTTGGCGCTGTGATGTGTCAATTTTTTTTTTATCCTAGCTGAAATATGTCATTGTCGTTTTCCTGTAATCGGCCATTCCGATACCTCCATGACCGGCACGGTCGTGTAACAGCCGCTTTCATGGCCCTCCAGTAATGCTGAAGCCGCTCGCGCAGCAGCGCCTCTCTGCTGGGTGACGGATATCGTACAGCGGACGCGGTTTGTGATGCATGCGCCACGTCAGGGTCTCCAGCACTTTGTGTTTATGGCGACCATCCTCATCTTATGGGTCGCTACCATCCATGGTTGTCCTTAGATGAAAACAATTAAGTTTCCGGTCTCGCACACTTGTTTTCTTTCCCAGGTAAGATCGGATTATCAGTCAGTTTACTTACGCCTCTTTAAACACACCAAATGGGTTCTAACGGAAAAGAGAATGATGCCATTTAGTAAGCAATTAAGGAAACGGGAAATTTATGCACGAAGTGTGTCCCCCACTGTGCGCACATAAACAGCTAGATTGGATAAAGTTAATGGAAAAAGATGAAAGTTGAGAAAGGAAGTAATAGGAGCTTCGAAAAGGACATAATTGAAGCGAAGAAAAATGGTCCGTTACCAACAGAAAACATACTATTCCAAGGAAATGAAAACCTACCTAATTTTCAACTCGGGACCTCGCAATTTTTCTTCCGATCGCTAATTTTCGATTGATATAATAGTTGTACGTCCCTGAGGGAACTAGTTCTCTCAACGTATTGTAATATTTCCTGGGTGAGCTCGGAACGTATGGAGCTGTAATTGTTACGTCGAGAAGACGAGGTTTTCAATTTAGTTACATGGGGAAATTTGAGCTCTGTAAGTTTTGGATGTAAATTTTGAAATCTAATGGCATGAAATGCGCATCAACAATTTTGCCTCATCCACGCAAGCATTCCCCTCAGGAGGATACTACTATTGTATCTATGGGATTCGGCACTTCTCGGGTAAAATGTGAAATTCCGAGCTGAGAGCTAGGCGAGTTTTCTTTTTGTTGAAACAAATTTTGTGTTTTGTTGAGAACTATTTTTTCCGGTTCACTGCTGCCCTGTTTTTCAGCACCTTCTACTATCTTCCTCTAATTTTATCTTGCGTTATAAATTCTACCTCAACTTGCTACAATTATGCGCAAGGGCTCTTGTGTGAGAACACAACTTGAAGAAAGATTCTGTGTTCTATAAAATGCATATTTAATGGCCCTTTCCTCTCCTTGCAATACTGTAGTTGCGTTAGAAAGGCTTCAACTAATTTATCTAATCTAATATCCCAAACATACGCATGTAACATAGCCCATTTCGTCACAAAATTAGGAACACAAATAAAGAGAATAAGGAAATCAAGAGAATGAGCTCAAGTATTTTAAATATATCCCAAGGTTTTTTGTAAACCAGAAGTAAAACAAAACAAATACGTTTGTTTGAACCATTTCTCATTTATTAGTGTCCAAAATGCAACAGCAAAATCCATTTTAAAATTTTTAACATGAACAATTGAGAAAGGCAGAAAGTTTTTGTTTTCGTTAACATTCCCCTCAGGGGGATGCAATTATTGTATCTATGGGAATTAGCACTCCCAGGGGGACAATGTGAGGGCCCGAGCTGAGAGTTAGGTAGGCTTTCTTTTTTGTTGAAATAAAATGTTTCTGTTATGTTAAGGACCACGTTTTTTCGGTTCACTGCTGTCCTGTTTTTCGGCACCTACTACTTTCTTCTTCCACTTTGATCTTGTTTCATAATCTTCTTTCACAACTTTCTGTTTCTATGCCCTTTCTGCATAGATTCCGCATTTTCTTAACTCCATACTATATGGTGCCTTCCTCCTTCCTCTCTTTGGATCGCATTTGTTGCTGCGGGTAGGGAGGCTAAAACTAACGACTAATCTAATCTTTCTTTAATATTCATCGCTGTGACCCTTGTGTTAAATCTCTGCACAGTCTTTACGTATGCAGTATTTTTGCAAAATTTTGGCCCTAGTCAACAGCAATCTTCCCCCTTCTTCTTGCTATTTTTTCCACAAATTTTTGACATTCGTTGAATCACTTTCAAAGACATTTGTCTTGGAATCTTCTAAGAGTTTTCAAAGAAATTCATGCATGCATTAGGATAGGTGAGTCAGCGACCTCCATTCGATCACTGGTCATTTAGGTATAGTTCACTATCAGCTTTGTTTTACGGCAGGACACAATATCCTGCGTAAAAATAAGAGTTTCAAAACCTGAATTCTTAACGTTGGCACAACATTTTATTCGAATACATTATGATACACAACGGCTTTAACCTTGTTGTTGAAGCCTATAAATGGTCCCGAGCCATGCTCTTATTTCATGCTGCATGAAGAACATTGCGCTGCTCCCACCAAAATTAATTTCTTCGCATAGTTCGATTTCAAACTGTCGCCAATTTTTATTCAGACAGAATGCATGTCATCACGTACAAAAACATTAATGTTTATCAGTTGAAAAAAATTGGATCCGTTCTTCTTCTGTTCAATTAGCGAGCTAGATAGCGAATGCCAATCTTGCTACTTTGGTTTTCTTACTTATCAGTGACTTTTTCTTGATAAGCTTGTACTAGCCAGTATAATTCATGCAAACTTCTAGACAGTTTATCGTGAAATAAAGATGCCGACTTCATTTAACCGAGAAATGTGGGCTGCTATTGAAAAACGTTGTCATAGTGCGAAGCGTTGCCTCACTATGTTCTCCATGTTCTCTCTTTGACGTTCTCGGTATATCAGTTTTAGTTAGTTAAATGAAATTCGTTATATAGTTGCATAATTCAGCTAGCAATACTTAAGAACGATTGATCTTCATGGCAATTTGTTCACGAGTGTGATTTCCTTCTCGAAATATTTAATTATCTGATTCAAGTGCTGTGACTACTGGCGTCGTTTAGCCGTGTTGTTCTCATTAGAGGAAGAGGGAAGGCAATAGATAAGCAATAGGCTTAGGTGAGTTAGCTCTGTCAATAGTAAGCTGTGGGCACCGGTGTCCCCACAGAGCACGATGTTCACACGTTCACCGTGTTTGCGCGATTGTAAACGGTTTGTTAGCTTAGAGTGAAAGTAGCAGAATTGCGAAATCGACTTTACTGTTTGAATACATTTTTATCCTTCATAAGAAATATGAAAAATACAATACCACGTTAGATTTCACTTGGTATGTTAATAGTTATTCCTTAAAGAGGTTGCGAATCAGAAAAAATGTCATTCATTTATTCTGGTACGTGAAAGTGCAATTTACCTACTGGTGCACATACGCCCAGTACTCGGGGATCGTGTTAACTTACCTCAACTGAATCATAAGCCTTCGGGAATAATTTTATCTTGCGTGCCTACTGTGTTTTTTCAGTTCTCATAACTTCACTGTCTTTTTTGTCTTTTCTTCCTCTTCCTTCGTTCAACTCCTTCCTTCCTAACCTAACCACTTTCTACAGCCCAAATTAAATGGGCTCTCATCCTTCTTTTACTTGAAACACCTTTGTAATAGTTAAAGAAAACTGTCTAAAAAAAGTAAAAATGTTCAAAAATTGTCACTGAGTCATCCTGAAAATTTACTAAAAGACTTTCTACGTATTTAAATACAAGTGAATTCTTCGGAAAACTTATCCATATTTTGAAAATTTCAGGTTCTTGATTTTTGTTCCGCAATTTCGGACGGGACTGCATTTTCCCAACACGTAAAATCAAGATCAGAAATATACCTTCTGAAAGAAGCTTGAATGCGTTGTTAGTTCCGTAACTCCATTATTATCCTCCCGTAAGGGAGCCTGGCAGACAACATGGCACATGTACATTAATGCATGCACGGTCATCTGGAGTAAGTTGTTTATTTACTTTACTTTATCATTTTCCTTCTGCACTAACTTATGCAGTTGAAGCACTGCGAGTTTCTGATTTAAAACCCGATGGAACCAATCGGAGAGCGTGGAACGGCTGCTGCTTCTAGTCCTGTAGCTCTTCTGCGCCAAAGGTGATGCGGTGTTCTCTACATTGCTGCTCGTTTTCTCAGTACAGTCTGGCGGAACTGTGAATCCGGGTTCGGTGCGATATCGGGAAGCTTCTCGCCCGAACCTGCTCGCCTGACTACAGCGATTCTGTTGCTGTTGTGGGGAACCGTGGCCGAGGTATAACACTGGATGTTAATTGATTTTAGTTACTCTGCATAGTTTCGAGGAGCATCATTTGAACGGCTGAGGAATTGAGAAGTTTTTGTGATGATCCTTCTCCCAATTTCATGTAGAAAGTTTCCTTATGTCTCACATGAGCTAGATAATCAGTTATTGGTTAATTCAAACCGAGTTCATTAAAAACTTGGTTCAAAAATTCTTTCCTGTGTAAATAGCGTCTGGAATAATGAGTACGAAACCTGGTGGCGCATCTTCACAGATGTACGACACCCATGCGTTGTATGTAAGACTTACAGTTCAAAAGGGCCTGTTGTTATTTCCGTTACTGTAATTAGCCCCTGCTTGTTTGCTCACAGCAACGCGAGATTATTCGGTTTGCGTACTACTTTTTCACCCAAGGGGATTATCCTTGTATTTTGAGGCAGCCTCGCGCGCATTCCCTCCGTTGTAGCTCGGAATGTCTTGTAGCTCGAAATGTCTAACTTCACGTAATGATTAACTCTTTTTTAAGTTGGCTTCTCAGTTCTTATTGATGTCATCTGAATGCAAATGGTATTTCATATTTTTACATTTTCTGATATTTCACCGTTCATTAGTCCAATAACGTCCACCTCCTTTTTCCTACCTTACGTGGATATAATTCGAAAGGTTGTGCTAAGCAGTTCGCCAAGCGGAATGAATGAAAGGCATCAAGACACTTTCAAAATTTTTCAAGCTGTCACCTGTTTTGTCCAAGGGCCGATGTTGAGGAGGTGTCCCTAAGTAGTGATGTACCGATACCATTTTTTTGGCCGATACCGATACCCATTTTTTGGCCGATACTGAAACTCCGATACTTGGAAATACCAATACTTTGACCGATACTACTACCGATACCGATTCTTTCACAATTATATTAAAATTAAACCATTATAAGCCCAACATGGGTGTTATAATAAAATTATTCACTAATGTATCTTATAATATCACAATATTGACAATAAAGTTTTCGATTAGGAATGATAAAATTGCTCTTGCTATGTTGACCACATCGTTTGATTCGTTTCCCGCCCAAAGTTTTTAGATTGCGTCATCTTTCCGCTTTGTCTCGTATGATACCGTTATCAGCATGTATGAACAAACAGGTATTCGCTTTTTAGCAATCTTTATTCACCAACTTAGGTTATTATCCCACTAAATTAATTATAAATATTTTTCTCCATTTACAGGCGTAAACTGGTAATATAATGTAGCATTTAGTCTCAGAAATAGCAGCGTGAACGCAAGTAGTATGCGTACTCGAATGTACTAACACACACACAGTGTACAGAAGCAAACACGGCTCTTTTCGGTTTGGGGGCCTATCGAATTTTAATTTTTTTTTTCGCCAAACTATGTATTTTGGTGTGAAAAACACAAAAATGATAACCATTTTGTGGATAAATTATTTATTAAGCCTGAAATTTGCATATATCCATTAATATTTTGTGAAAATACTGAGGTTTCTAGGTACGTTTTCGCCACGCAAATTCACACAGATACGAGTCCATCATATGTCGGTGAGTCCCTCCCTGACTTTTTTTTCATTTTTAGACTATGCTATTCACTCTCAATCATTTGAGTGTGTGCACCTGTTGCAGGGTCCACCAAGTTTTCACCATGATTAACAGGGAGGTGTTTGAAATTATACCCTTGGTCTGGTTAGTAACACTTAATGAATAATTTCTCCACAAAATGGTCATCATTTTCGTGTTTTTCACACCAAAATACATAATTTGGCGATAAGAAAACATTAAAATTCGATAGGCCCCAAAACCGAAAAGATCTGCAAACACGCAACCAACTGTAAGATTGTTCGTGAATTTTTCAAACATCTTAAAATAGAAGAAAAATGCAAGATTTGTAATGTACGGCGATCTACATGCTGAATTAAAATTAAAATTTTCAGCTACTTTAGATTAAATTTACAAAAACTTTAAAATGCGCCTTCAACTTTATTTATTTGGTTTGATTGTTGTTAGCCTGTCACATACGCTAAGAAATGAAAATTAGGTCAAACTATATAAATTTTAGTTGTAAACGTAAAATAATTTGATGTCGCTGCTGTGTTTTTACTGTTTCACAATTCATGCTACATAGCTTTCACTCACTGACCGTAGGTGACTCATCGGGAGTTAAAAGTAGTAAATTCGGTTAGCGGGCCTGATTAAACGCTATAATTTTTCAACAGTTAGCTAACTAATTTACTAGGCATGAAATAGGCTCTTTAGTTGATTACTAGTGTGCACGGCCCGCCAAAAATGACGGGATTCAATACCTTTCTTGAACAAATTTTCCAGACGTGGATGACTAACAAATATATTTATCGTACCCGTGATAAAAAATATTATTGTGCTTGCGCACTGGTGAAACTCGTATCACAGATACGGTCATTATGGCTACAGTTCTGAGCGTGACAGAAAAATGGAAGAAGCGGACTCCAAACAAATAAACCAAGGGTATTTTTAGGGATTAGCAGGACCCGTGGAAATTCTATGGACAATGTCATCGTTAACTAGGTGGACCCGTGAAAAAATTCCGTCAACATTACTCAACCTTTCCTGTCCTAACCTATCCTAACCGAAGATATCCTGATAGAATATCAAACATATCAATGCATGTAAGGGCCATCTTTCAATGTTACACTGAGATGTTCGGTATCCATGATACCGCACACTCAGGCATCCTATGATTCTAAGAAGCGGACACCAAACAAATCCATAAATCAATAGATAAATAAACCCACAACGTTCATTATTAGGTTAGATACTTTTACTTTCACGATTTATGATTTTCATTTTCATGGTAAAATACGTATTATTGAAAAGTATCGGTAAAGTATCAGCCGAATTTTGTCGATACCGATACCAGTAAAATGACCGATACTTGCCGATACCGATACATCGGTACATCACTATCCCTAAGTTCAGTTGTTATGGCACTGATCTTATTTTCGAATTTATTCTTTATAAATACATTTTGTGTTGTACTACTAAGAGAGGGAAAATGTCACAATGGTTGTAGTTCACAATGGAATACTATATTTTCTGATATTTTTGGATGTAATCCATCATTGTCTCTTATTCGGTGCTGGGACTGATAGTAGTGTCACTTTGGTGGGTGAAAAATATTTCACTGTCTCCTGCAATTAGCGTTTTCAACAAGATTGTTAATTATAATTGCATGTTAAATGGTGGGCTGATTAGATTGTGCTGCCGAAGTGACACGTTTCATTATGTCTTGTGCGTAGCCAGCCCGAGGCCTGCCATGTCTGCGGTCCCTGCAAATGTTCACTTGCTAAATTCCGCTAACGATGTCCTGCTTCGTTTGATCGGAATCTGGCTAAGACCTTTAGAGTCCCTTTTCTATAATTACAGCATTAGAAGCGTTCACCCATGCAAATTTCTGGCGTTGTTTTATATCCACTTGAATGTAGAATGTCTAGTAGCATCACTTTGCATGAAATGAATGCTCAACATTAGTAAATTTCTTCAAGTGAGTGATTTTGTGTTTCAATGTAAAAATATATCGAAACGCTCTTTGGTGGTAAAAATATTTTGCGAATTACTAATTGCTTTGTTCCTGAAAGATTTGTTAGCTGAATAAAATTGGCTGCGCTGTACAATAGCTTCATCAATAATGTTTTCTCAAATACTATAATATTCGAGTTCAAAATTGAGTCGTTGCCTGCAAATTTATCATTTATCGCTTTGAAGTCTGCTGCATGAAAAATCTACTGTTATTGTTTCATATTTTTAACTTCAAAGACATTGGGTTGAGTTTCTGAGCTATGAGATCAAAAGTGAGTTTAGCTGTTGCAGTACTCGAGCATTCTTTTCCTTCGATTGGCTTCAAGACATAAACGCTTGAGTGCGTGCAATGTGTCGCAAATGCACTGTTCCTTTTACTGCAAGACGAATGGAATTGACTTCATGCAGTCGCAAGTTCATAGCTTCGTTTAGTGTTGCTTTCTGTAGTTAAGATCCGTATTTGACGGTCGCACAACACTTCGAAGTAGAGCAATTTGCTATTTGTGCGTTTGGTTGTTTGATATTGTCCTTGTGTCAGTTGACTACTTGTAACAGTAGATTGCTTGTATTGAAAATTTTGAAAAAATTGCTGGTATTTGTGGAATGTTGGAGCACTCAATCGAGTTTATTTTCAGCACTTGGGGCTTAATTCTTGCTCTTCACTGGAAGTCTTTGTTTTCTGGAAACTAAAATTGCTGTTTCTCTAGTGCAGTGTTTTCAAATGAAATTTTTTGCTGACAAGACCCAAAATTGAGTTCAAGAGCGCGCTGCAGCGGAAGTGCAGGCGCAAATTAGGCCGCGACATCACAACAACGGCTTAGGTGCTACCCTTTTGACAAAGTGTGCATGTTGTCGTGCGTTTCTGGCCCCTGCGATCATTGCCCCTCACTTCTTCCGATTGAAACATCAGCTCACTCATACTTCCTGAGATTTGATTCTTTATCAGCTGCGTCATTTTATTACATATTAGGTTTTTTGAGCTTGTGAAGTGTTCATCAGTATTTTATTTATTACTCATTGACGCCTACAGCATTGGTTACTAAATGATTCAGTGGGATTGTTACTTTTATTTTGTCTTTCCTCTCGAGTTTGCATCCTATTGAGAATTTGAACACTTTTGGGTTAGAAATCTTTGCAACAAACTGGTCCATTTTGGCGTAATTATTGATGCTAATTGGTTGCCATTGGCCGTAGTAGGGGAAAACTTGTGACTAATTTGCTCAGTTTTATAAAGTACCTTCGCATCTGTGCTATGAATGTGAACTCTGAACTCTAAGTCAATGCTTGTTTTCAATTTCAAAGCCATCAAGCAGAATTATTGCCCGACGCAAAAATTAAATTCAAGTCCTACTCCCAGCAGTGGAATAGAATTTGCCATCAATATTCAATGGTGAGGCAAAATTAATTTATCATGACTGGTTACAACAAGAAGCGATTTATTTTTCAGTCGTTCTGAGTGAACCTCCATGAATGTTTGAATAAGAATAGTTTGCAGTGCTTCAACATAATTCCGCGTACCATTTCTACTGCAAATAATTTATTAAAGGCGCATTTTTCATGTGTTGTGAGTATGAAATTTTCAGGAGTCCCATGGAACTCATCAGTGAAAACATTACAAACAAAATATCGTACCTAGCAAAATGCGCAGAAGAGCTAGAAAATACGGTACCGAGTTGCAGTTTTCTTTCACGGAAATTCTTATTTTTTTCCAGCCTCTGTGCATCTCAAGTCCGCTTGCGTGTCTTCGAGGATTCAGTCATGAAAGAAATAAGTGTCTTATCACGTCCGTCAAAAAGTAACATTCACTGCAGGGATGTGTCTTTGAGAAGCAGTGCTTGTTCTTTTTAATACTCTGACTGCGGCAGGTAAAACTGAAGTTTAACGTTCAACTTAAATTTGAAGTTAATTGTAGTAAGCAATGTTGAAAATTGCAAATATTTACCGGATCGTGCCTTCATTTAGTTTTGATTAAATATTTATGGAAATTGAGTTTGTGACTGTAAGTCGGCCTGCTGCATTATGAAAATGCCTTCCGTGTCCACCGGTGGCTCACGTCGCAGTCAATGTGTACAAAACTTCTTTCATGATTTTTGTGTTTTAGTGGCAGTAAAGAAGTGAATATTTTCCTCACAATATTTTACTATCAGCGCCCTTTTGGATGATGCAACTTTTGTATTTAATAGAACTTGCTTTCCCACTGAAAAGATGTGAAGTGCTGAATTGATAGCTAAGTAAACCTTGCTTATTTTGAAATAGAATAGATTATTATTTTGTTACGGAGCAGTTTTCTTTGGTTCACTGCTGCGGTTTTGAGAGAGCAAAACTTTTTACTTAAACTTTTCTTTGCTTTTTCAATTTTTCTTTGCTTCATGAACTTCTTTCACCGTTGTTTCCATGCACAGGGACATACAGCACACTAATATGTGTTTCACACCTTGCGAAAATCTTTTGCCTGTGGCAACAGTAGTTTTTGATTAATTTTAGAAAGTTTTGTAAGACGAGGGGTGTACGAATAATTTCGTCGCTAACTGTATCTTGTGCGGAGATTCCCTTTTCGTTTAATTTCTCATTAGATGTCTTCTTTTTTTCTCTTAGGAACACCTCTCAGGGAATACAACAATTTTATCTATGGGAATAAGCGCTCCCTAGGGTAAGATGTGAGGTAGTGAGCTGAGATTTGGGTTGGCCTTTTTTTGTGAAAACAAGTGTGTTCTTCGTTTTGGAAAGGCTTTTTTTTGGTTCACAGCTGGCATGTTTTTTAGCACCGCTAACTTTCTTCTTCAAACTTTGTCTTGAATTATAACCTTCATTCTCAACTTACTATTTCTGTGCGCAGGGGATCTTGTGCAGGAGCACAATACCTACATTTATTCTGCGTTCCTTTAACACCATCTTAAATGGTGCTCTCGTCCTTCCTCTCATTGGAACGCCTTTGTTGTGGTTGGGTGGCCTTATAACTAACAACTAATGTAATTTTTATTTAGAAAGGCATTTAACCATAACTACTAACTTATAAAGTAA
>JACJUY010000447.1:16823-57726 GCA_014220935.1 Platorchestia sp. MABIK | reverse complement strand
TCTCAGAAGTGCTGACACTCGCAGTTTGTCCAACATTAGCTAGCGGAGAAAGAACTTCCAATGAATTCATTCTTGTGAGCCACGGTGGAAAAGGGCATTTGAACGCAGTAACCGTGAACGAGTGAGGGACTTTGCTTTCTTCCCTCGGAATTGTAACCCTTTATTGAATTGAACAGCCAGTGCTGGAGACTGTATTTCTTTACGAGAGTGGACAGTTTCCATTTTTGTAGTTCATTTCATGGTTCCTTCACAGTTTTTTCGTAATAACGAAAATACATTTGGTTGAAATTTGATTGATAATTTTGACACCAATTCTCTGGGAATGGCCTAATGAAATTTATACCCCATTTGTCATCCTCTGTTTTCTCCAGCATTCCCTTTTGAATTGTTCCTAAAAATCATTCGCCTGGGCAGAGTTTCGCTGATAACCAACTCAATTGCTCACTTGGCAACAACAATGTTCGGCGACAGGTAAAGAAGGGGCCGGAGTATTGAGTGCATTTTGTTTCAACAGAAAAATTTTCATAATCATCATCTCAACTTTGATATCCTACCTGTCGCGGTCGAATGCAGACTTTTACTTTCATCGTGTTGCATTAGTGTGCACCTGTATTGTCCAGCAGAGTTTACTTAAATTAAACGTTTTAGAATTATTTTGAGTAACATTGTTTTCAACCTTAGTATTTTCCATTTCTATGAAAAAAATTAACGCTCCCAGGATAAAGATGTGATGTCCCATGCAGAAAGTTGAAACCAAATGTTTTTTATTTTTGTTGTGCATAGCCTTCATTTTTCTTGTCACTACTGCAATTTTGTCAACCTTTCCTTTCTTTTTCAACTATGATCTACAAGCATCTTTAAGTCTTACTGTTTCTATATGCGCAGAGTGTAGGGACAGACCTTGTGCATGGATTCCCCGTTCCTTTAATCCCATACCTGATAGTGCCAACCTCTCCTGGTATTTTTTTTTGGTTGGGGTTAGCGAGGCTTGAACTAGCTTACAATCTAGTCTAATCGACGTGAAATTTTCAAAACATACATAAAAGGATTTTTTTTTGGTTTCTTGTGAAGGAAACATCGCTTTGAGTACATTTTGACAATATAGCGACATGGTTAATTAAATCAGGCCAGCAGCTTTTAATATTGCGTTTATTATTTTTGCTGCAATTTAGGACTTTATTTGGACAAATTTCTCTCGATGCAGAAGTAAATAACTTGTCCCTTATAAAATCATACTTTAGTTCCATCTGTTCAACTCTTGGATTTAAATTTAAATTTATTGAAGCTTTGAAATGTGCAGCACTAGTTCAACGGCTGTACGGATCTTTTCTTGGTTACAACTGGCGACTGTTTCAATGGTGCCCTGGGATTCAATTTATGGGCCGTGCATTTTAGCTTACTAACCACACTGCTCGCGAGATTATGGTCAGCTTAGCATTGGCGTGCAGCGCTCGAGTAATTTTGTTCTTAAGCAAACGAACTTTTTGCTCAGCCACTCTAATTTCTCTCGCTAACAGGATCTACCAGCTTGAAAAACCGCCGGAATATGAGTGGGTCACGGATATTCAATCATTGAATTTGCGGGTGCTAGCCCATATTTTCCGAATTACATTCAGTTGCCGATAGTACTACCCCTAATTTTTCCACATGCCCGTCTGCAAGTGCTGTGTGATTATGGGGTATGATCTTAAATTATTGTCCCTTTTTGGCGTCCTCGCTTCAGCAATCTGCTGCCAATTTATGTACTTGTTGCTGCACGCTGGCTGTCGGGCGCTCGCGGTAGTTTGGGTGTGCGCTGCGGACCATCCTGGAACGTTATTTGACAGGTTTCTTCCAAAGTCAAAGGTGTTCTACGTCGAATTTTAACTACCGGAAGGTTATGAGAGCATCCTTAAAACATGCTGTGAGAAATTACAATAGAGTTTAAAAATTTAGTTAAACTAAGTGTATCGAATGTATCTGTAATCACAATTGCAAGTGTTCACATTACTGTTATATGGGGACAGTTTTTTCGCTAAGTTGCCTCACAGAAAAGTTAGTGTTCTACCGCAGAAAACAAACTTGTGTGTTCGTTTCTTCGGTCGTCGTTTTTCCGCTCTTCACTCCGCTATTTGCTCATACATCGCCGCTAATTTTTTTAAATAAATTTCTGATCGCAAGCCCATTTTTAAAGTATTGCTCACTTCACATCGAAGTTGCTTCATAGGGAAGGCATAAATTCTCACTCTCGCTTTGTCTTCCGAAGTATATTATATTTACTATACATCTCGAGCTTCACACCCGTTAGACAGCATGAACAGCTGATCATTGGAGCGATGGAGCCCCTGCAATGCTGCAGAGCTGCCGCCGCTATGTCAGCATGTGGGCAGCGGCTGCTGCGCTGCGGGACAGATACATTCATAGCTCAACACTGAGACAGATCGTCCACTTGTCCGCTGTGCCAGTCAACAACTCGCTGATTCACTGTTCAATGTGGCAGTTTTACGACATGGAGTGTCCCACAATTCACGTGCTCCCTAACGTACGGCGACGCTCACAACAGTCTCCGGATGTGGTGGCCAACTTTTTGCTGCTCTCGCTCTGCTAGTTTTCCTAGCGGACAGTAATAAATTAAGGAACATCTTATATTACCTAACATATTTTTGTTGCCCAACAAGAACAGATGGATGTTTTATTTGAATAATTGAAACTGTTTTCGATGAGCTCTGAGATATTAAAAAAAGATGCCCTTTTTCCTGTCGAATGCTTCACACTTGGGGAGTAAATAAACCAAGAGGGAAAATGCCAAAATTTTGACTCAACTTTAAATAACTTTGATTCGATCCAATGAACCCGTAGTAAAACTCGGATTAACTTTTAATGAAGTGGTACAAACATTCTCGATTTTTTGTTTTGAACCGTCGTCGTGTCCGATGTTTTTGTTGTGTAGAAATTACTCTGACTTCACTCAAGATTTTCTGACCCAACTACGTCGGGTTCTGAAACTTGCATCATTAGTCGGAGTTTTGGACAGCCACTAAGTTAGTTGCCGATTAAATTCTGTCTCAATATTATCTGTTTTGGCTGAACGCCCATCCTCGATGAAATACTGGTTTAGGGAGGGGATAGAGGCTTGTCGTAAATCCCCTCGTATGTCTTACTCAAATTAGTTCAAAATCACTTTCTAATAAAGCGGGGGAAACTTCTGTAAAAAATTATTGTTAAAATTATCGATGCTGATGTTTCAATTATAAAATTCATTTATCTATATCGAAGTGAATGAAAGATTCAATTAGCAATGGCTTCTTCCTGAATGACCAACAGTTAAGCACTTGTAAGGCATTTTTATCTTTTGAAGCATAAAATTCTAGCCGCAACGCTCGCTTTAGACATTTAGTTTGTTTTTTATTCAACTATTTGACCGTCGGACACCTGGTTGCTTTCCCATTATTAGGTTTCTTTCATTGAATGAAATTTTATAATTTTCTCAATAAAATAAAGCTTAACTGTTCAATAAATGCACTTAGTCACAAGGAATGGCACAGAAAGCTACGAGAATTTGGAGCTCGGCGTACAGGTAGATCGTTTCTACTGGTCGATTCGTTCCATTCTGTGCGACCGTAACTTCTTCCAAGTCATAGCCCCGAGGCCTAAATTGTGCTGTGAAGCCCCACTTTATTTGCGCCTTAGCTCTTGGATTGCAAGGCGGCAGGTGGTTCGCAGCTCTGCCGAGGATGAAAAGGGCAGATGTGACCTACATGCTGCAGCAGGAGTAGCAGTGTCCGAGCAGAGATGTTCCCAACTTGACTAGGGTAACCACTGTTGCGAATTCGCTAGAGGTGAAACCACAGGTAATGAAATTGATTTTTGTTCACTAATGGTGAGAAGATTGTTTTCTTTACTAGGGTTGTGTGCGGCTAAAATTTCTTCAAATCTCCTCGAAGGGAATTAGGGAAGGATGTGGGACGTATGTTTTTGTTTGCCCTTCAGCGGTATTACACTCCTAGCTGTATCTGGAGGGCTCGGCGAGTTTCAACACTGTGATGTGACCCACCGGTAGTCACTGAAAGGATTTTCATAATGCTCCTGATCAACCACCAGTCACTAACTCAATTTACGTAAATATTTGATAAAAAATAAAGAAACGCAGTCGCTGCTTAAAATTTGTCAATATTAAAATTGACCTCTAAAATTGACTCTAATTTGAGTTGAACGTTAAACTTCAGTTTAAGTCACAGCAGACTGCCTTTTGGGGCGTGATAGTACCACTAGGTTATATGCTCATTTACGTATCGGTTTGAATGAACGGTATTTCAATTATTTCAACATCTTCTTTTTTAGAAGAGATTTAAGCATACAAGGTAAAATATCGTGCTGTTACATTTTCACACGCATTAGGAAAGCTGCAGTGTTTTCGATCAGTAAAGTCCTTTTTTAAACTCTGCCACTTACAACCTTACCTCTCAAGAAATGCCAGAGGCCGCCATTTGGCAGCCTCGGCGATGAACGTGTCAAGATATATACGTGTGATATCTGAGCTCTCAGTTGTGTATTCTAAATGTGTATGTCCTTTCGAGAGACGTAGAGCAAGCACTTTATAATCTCTCTCCTCTTGCATAATAATAAGTAACATTCTTCTACGTGGGCATAGGATCGGATTTAGGTCGGTTAGAATTGTTTTGCCTAAGCTCTGGGAACTGGTAAAACTGTTAGATTACCTCAGTTATAGATAGGCCTTCGGGACTATTCATTTTTCCTGCTCTATTTGCTCATTTCAGTTTTCATGCTTTTTCACTGTCTTCGTACTTTTTATTCCCAACTCACTGTTTCTATGCACAGTGTATCGTGTGTGGAACTCACCTTGTACAGGGGCTGGATCAAATAATGGAAGCACCCTGACAAGCCAACAAAACATATTTTAATATGGTGTAGGTCCATTTTTTGCGGCTCCCGACGGACAGTTTTTGTGGAAACTGGGTTCTGTTTGTGTTCATTGAGCTCTGCAGTGATTTTAGGATCCGTGGTCTTGTGATCCTCTACTACAATTCGATTTTAAGTCCGACAGTCTCTCTCAGACTTTACCTCTCAGCCGGACCTTTGCTTTGCTCTGGACGTTTTTCCTTCTCTTTCAAAGGCAGTCATTACTTTTGAGACAGTACCTTTTGAAACGCCAAGCACTCGGTCAGTTTCTGTTACACCAGCGCCTACCATACGAGCACTAGCAATTTTGCCTCTTTGAAAGTCCGAGAGGTCTGCCGTTTCATAAATTATAATCAGTATTTTAAAAATTCGTGAAAGACAGTCATTTTTAATAACCTTATCAAATAGAAAGATGATATACAAAAAACATTAAAATCTGTCACTTTTTAATTGTTCAAAACATGTTCAATGCTTTTGATATTGAGATGTTAGGTGTTTCCATTATTATGTCCAAACTCTCCTCTGTATGTACATTGCTCGTTTTCTACGATCCATACCACGCGGTCGCTTCTCTTGGCTCTCTCAAGATCACCTTTGTTTTGGCTAGGAAATTTTCAACTGATGTTATTATATTATAAACCATAATAATAGCTCTATTTATGGATGTTTGTAGTGTCTGTTATATTTATTCNGTTCATACTTTTAAGAATTAGTACTCTTGGAAGTGTACCAGCCATTCAGGGAGGAAATAAGCAGGCTTCAGGATAACTCTGCTGTGGGTTTAGGTGTTGATTCATTTTACTATTTTGTTGATTTTATCGCACAGAAAGAGACTATCTGTTCAAGCAACGTCGTGCGAGAGTGTTTGTCTTTATCATCTACCGTAGTCGTTCCATTGAGGTGATATAGTTCATGTTTTCCCGAGTGGTGAGGGGATCATTACTCGTTAAATCTTTGAACGTCTTCGCTGTCGTGGCAGCCTCTGCTCGTGAATAATAAAATAATAAAACCTAATTTCACTGTAGTCAACTACTCCATAGACATTACGATAATCACCTCTTGTGTATTGCTATTGAAGCCTAATATGCTGCCCTATATTTATTTTCAAATTGTAATTTCTCCTCTTTCATGTACAGAAGTCCAGACAAATGTTGTTCTGCATGCTGTCATTTTGTTATATATCCTTAATCACAGGATTTTCATAATGTGGCTCGATTAAGGAATTTTTCTGCTTTTTAGTTCGTCAATGGTGCGGGGAGGAAAGGAGCGGTGAAAGTTCCCATTAAGCGCTCCTCTCTTCATTTCCATGATATCGCTCACTGACTCGTAAGCACGCGCCAAACAACAGTCTATTTTAGAAAAATGCACTGGTTGCTTCAAGAAGTGCCGGACCTGCGATTTCTACCATTCAACTCCTAAGGAACGACTTCTCGTTAGCATTCCTCGCCTCTAGAATTGTTGCTTCCTTCCTCGCGGATTCCTTTGTGCAGAAGTGATTGATGAGTTCACGCGTCATGTGCCACAGCTTCGGGAGTTTTAATGCTCCTAACTAAAGACCGTGCGAACGGACGCGTTCTCAGTACCGACGCGTTCTCAGTACCGACTTGTTTGGTTTCTTGAGCTTCGTAACAGCCCTGAAATTTTTTGTTGTTCGTTGACATATTTTCTTATCGGTTCCCTCCTTGCAGGAGATTTTGATGCGCAGGTTCCGAATTTTTGTGTACCCGTCGGAGTAGCTTCGTGAATGTAGTCGTGTCGTTCACCGAAGTTATTTACAACTTTGCTTATTGGTGTGGGCTGGCGTATACATCATGTGCCCTTCAGAAAATCAATGATATGAAGTTATGGCAGGAGAGGAAATTTTGAAATTTCATAAAATATCGAAGAGAATTGCTTACTCTGATTAATTCTTTTCGTTTTGCCAAGAATAATTACACATTATTCAATTAGCACGAAAATTTGTTTTTGAGAATTTTTCATAGTTGATTGACGCAGCGAGCAGATATTGTTGGCCTTCGTTTCTGGAACGACAGATGTATTACTACAAAGCAAAGAAATTACTCCACATTTTTCAACGCAACCAATTTTAATGTAAAGCAACGGAGCGGTAACAACCAAGCTCAGAGACACGGGCTGTACAGAGTCACTTGTTAAAGTATCTCTATCCATATTTAATCTTCGTTTTCTCTGAGGATGCTAATCAACATTCGGTACCGGTAGAAGGAATGTTGATAAGATTATTGAGACACAAAATAATGATACAAGATTATTTGTTACAAGTACAATATGGACAAAGGACACATGAAGACTATTTCGTTTTTACAAGATGAAGGCTACAACTCATTCAACAAGGAATCGATGAAACATTAATTTTTGTTCCGTTACCGCCCCCATCTCTAGGTGTACATCTTCTTATTTTTTCCAGCAATGTTTCCCGGGAATGGTTAACAATATGGTGGCCACTACATTAGGGAAATTCAACAAGATCTCCGAATCGACATCNCTGGAACGACAGATGTATTACTACAAAGCAAAGAAATTACTCCACATTTTTCAACGCAACCAATTTTTATGTAAAGCAACGGAGCGGTAACAACCAAGCTCAGAGACACGGGCTGTACAGAGTCACTTGTTAAAGTATCTCTATCCATATTTTATCTTCGTTTTCTCTGAGGATGCTAATCAACATTCGGTACCGGTAGAAGGAATGTTGATAAGATTATTGAGACACAAAATAATGATAAAAGATTATTTGTTACAAGTACAATATGGACAACGGACACATGAAGACTATTTCGTTTTTACAAGATGAAGGCTACAACTCATTCAACAAGGAATCGATGAAACATTAATTTTTGTTCCGTTACCGCCCCCATCTCTAGGTGTACATCTTCTTATTTTTTCCAGCTATGTTTCCCGGGAATGGTTAACAATATGGTGGCCACTACATTAGGGAAATTCAACAAGATCTCCGAATCGACATCACTTCATGGATGCTGAGTAATCTAATGAACATCATTGAAATAACCGTATTTTTTTAAATAAAAAGTAAAATAACCGTTGAGGTATAATTTTATTCTATTTCTATCATTAAAAATATTTCACGGTTTTCGTCTCTTCATTTCAAAATGTACATTATGGCCACGCAACCTTGGATAAATTTCAAAGTTAAGAAAACGAGCGGAGTAGTTTAACTGTGTATAATGTTAAACAAAAAAGTGCTCGTTTGAGTGAAGTGAGTACGGTTTCTTTACCTGTAAAAATTTAATGAGAACCGGTAAACCGATGAAAACGAACTATTTATCATCAGTGGTCTCAAGTCAATGGTTCAGCAAACCTTCTTTTTGTTTTTTTACGGACCAAATTTTTCTCGGTTCATTACTGTACTGTTTCTTAGAACCTAATACTTTTTTCTTCGTTTTCAATCTTGTTTCATAATCTTCGTTCTCAACTTACTGTTTCTATGCGCAGGAAATATTATGTGGGAAAACACCTCGTGCTTAAATTCTGCGTTTCTTACCTCCATGCTAAATGGTGCCTTAATTCTTCTTCTCTTTGAGGGTGCTTTGTGGGTAGGGGGGCTGACTCAAACTCATTCCATTTTAATCTAATATACTCGTATGTACTACAAATCATTTGCTATTTGTTTCACAGTTTGCTAGTCACGAACCTGTAACCTTTGTGCAGAAGATGCTGGAGAATTTTTGTTGTCCAGCTGCACATCAAGTGTACCTGTAACACGTGAGAATTTTTCCTTCTCTAATTGAACACTTGCTCTTCGTAAATCATTCCTAGGCATTATTGCGTAGAAAAAAGGTAGAAAGTCTACGGATTCTTATTCGAGTATTTGACTTACTCGTCCTTAAGCTGTTTATGCGTTCCATTTTACAGTTCCATTTTGAGGGAGCAAGTTATGGCTGTGATTTTGCCGTACAGTAGCGTTAGACTATATGTGCATAGACAGCGAAGGGAAAGTGCAAGTCTCCTTTCAAATACTTTTTGCGTTCTTTGGAGAAGTATTTAACACCAATTGAATTGTATCTGCTCAAAATATTATCAATAGAGTCAGGTTTCCTCATATTTTACTCAAGTTGAATCCCATTTTGAACGTGCTTCACATCCAAAACTTTTTTAAAAAGAATTACGAAACGCTCCTATGTTTATTTCAAATCTTCTTCATGACTCGGGGACTTGAATCCTTCTCCTACATGGTTTCTGGAGTGGCGTTATGGTCGTGTGGACACCGTTGTGTCGCTTGCTCTGGTGCGTCCTTTGTGTGCGCCTAAAACTGCCTTTGCCCTTTATGAGAAACAATTTTGTAACGCAATCGCTGTAATAGCGTTCTAGCAGTGAATTGTTAGCGCTAAAATTGTGTTCGTACAGTAGCTTTGAAGTGCCACGACGGGGAGTTTGCTTGGGACGATGCGTTCGGAAGCAAGTGTTCCTCATCTTGTCAGAGATTATAAAAACCGTCAATGTCGTAATAAAACCTCTCAGGGGGATACAAATATTGTATCTATGGGAATTAGCACTCCCAGGGGGACAATGTTAGGGCGCGAGCTGAGAGTTAGGTAGGCCTTCTTTTTGTTGAAATAAAATGCTTATGTTATGTTAAGAAATATCTTTTTTCGGTTCACTGCTGTCCTTTTTTCTTCAGCACCTACAACTTTCTCCTTCAACTTTGATCTTGTTTCATGAACTTCTTTCTCATCTTACTGTTTCTATGCCCTTTCTGCATAGATTCCGCGTTTTCTTAACTCCATCCTAAATGGTGCCTTCTTCCTTCCTCTCTTTGGATCGCCTTTGTTGCGGATAGGGAGGCTTAAACTAACTAATAATCTAATCTGCCGTAATAAAATTATACGGTTATGTTGATCGATTTATACCAATTCAAATCAAAACGCTATTCTAAAATATTGTCTGATGAATCGAAGAAAAAAGGAAATTTGTTTGTTTCATTACAGATGACCCATCAATCACGAGGTCGCTTTTGCACTCTTGATGTGCTGTTCTCAATCTCATCCAAATAACATTAATCGCCAAAAAAAAAGTAAGGCTCAAAGCAGCAAGCGATGCTGTATATTTCGCCCAAGGAATCGCTTCGTCCTCACCTCGCAGGTATTTCATAACGAGCGGCTGTTCATTCCTCGTAAGGTTCAATTGTGTGCAGAGCGAGCCGATTGCTCGCCCAACTTAAGCATGGTTGCGTTCTAAATTCCGTGGAATCGCGTGCAGTCTGTCAGCTGTGTTGATCTCGCCAGCGACGCTGACATTATTGCGGGCAGGCGCAAGCTTTGCGGTCGTTAGGAAAGCTCTTCTGCCAGAATTATCCGCAATTTGCCGCATTCCGCCGGTGCTTCTCCCAACGTCTCTCCCTCCCAGGCTTCTTGGTCTTGGATTCCGTATAATTGACTAATCATGACATACTGTACTTCATTATTGTCATTGATGGAACCATGCGTGAGGGAATGATGAACTTGACGCGCTACGTCGTCTTCCGAATCTTGGCTTCTAATCAGGCCAATTTGAAACGCTTCCCATGAGCTCTACATGGTCTGAGGTTTGCCATTTGAGTGGACTAAATTTGTTGCGTTTTTGAGCAATACATTCCAAATTTAAACATAATAACCCTCCTTTTGATGCATGTTTGATGCATGTGCTGAATAAGTATTTTGATACTGAAAAAGTCAGTTAATTTGCAGATCCAAATCGTAGTTTTGTGTTCTCGTCTTTAGTCTTCTCTTTATCCGTGAGTTGGGAGTCTGAAAAATTTTTTTGAATCATATGAAGAACGAGTTCGTTTCCGTTAGTGTACACAGTATCATTTTGTTATTTCAGCGTGCTGTAAAAAAGTGCACCATTTCGCAGCGACTTGTTTATGGGTTGTCTCCAAGGAGTTACCATTTTATGTCAACAGGATTTGGCTTCATACATGCAAGATGTGCAGATGTTTCAGTGAAATAATATTCGCCTTAACATATCGTTAACAAAGGAGAAATACTTTAATTTCTTCATCTGTGATATAAAAGTACGCTTTTTTCATCTTTCGCTTCCATTAGCACTAAAGTATTGCACTTAAATATGTTCTGACAGTGCATGACCTCATGGTACAGACTGCGAGCTGCTGGCGCGCGTAGTGACACAGGAGCACGTCGCTGCGTGGACGCTGTGTTGACGCTATCTCCGGTCATATTGCGTAGCTACTCGTTACACTGCTCACACCATATCCCAATACGCTTAAGCGCGTGAGAAGGGAAAAAAAAATTCAAAATGTATTTTTTAATTACTGATTTATGTATGCGTGATGTTTATGCTGGACTTCTATTATTCTCTTTCAATTTATTTTCAGATTTTAATTATTCTATTTCAATTTATTTTCATTACATTTATGAAAACATTTAAGCTACAGTTCCTAGCAGGTACCTTGAAAATAATTTCCATCTTTTTGTAACCCCAGAAGAGGATGCAGCTACTGTATGTATGGGAATTGGCGCTCCTAGGGGAAGATGTGAGGTTCCGAGCTGAAAGTCAGTTAAGCCATCTATTTTGCTAAAATGAAATGTTTATTGTTTTTTTAAAGACCATTTTTACGATTCACTGTTATCCTGTTTTTCAGCACTTCTGAAAGCCCTTCAACTTTCATCTTGTTTCCTAAACTTCTTTCGCGACTTGCTGTTTCTATGCGCAGGGGACGTCGTGTGGACCACACATTGTGCGCTGGTTCTGCGTTCTATAAACTCCATACCAAGTGGTGCCTTCATCCTTTCTCTCTTTGGAACATTTTTGTTGGGGTTAGAAAGGTTAAATCTATCTTCTAACCCTTTAATGCAGTTTACCAATAGTGTTGTGTTCATCAATGTAGGGCGGCATCAAAGAACGCTGTCGAGGGTGACGCTGACATCTCGCATTCTGAGGAAGCGACGATAAATTGCTAGTTGTGTGTTTGTTGTATAGTTGATAAGGTTTGTTGTGTTCACTCACCAGGGAAACTGATGATTCACAAACTTCGCCCTTGTGCACGTAATTCTAGAGATTTGTATATCTGTTCAAAACTGTCATTCTTTGGATGCTGGTTTTGATGAGCGATTTTGATGAGTGTGCTAGGTGGTAGAGAAAAATGAATTGGTTTGAAGTTAAAGTAAATGTGAGGTTGTATTATAATGTGAGGTGCTTATTTCTTTGAAACCTTTTCAAAAAGTTGTGAGATGAAGTACGTTTCGAATAATTTAAACGCGTAAAGGAACAAATGGAGTTGTCTGATTCAAAACTTGCTCGAGAGTGTGTGACAGATATATTTGTCAGGTGTGCCACAGTGTGCACTGTTTGCCACAACTTGAGACGCGAGCATGTTGATTAGTTTTACGTTTTCAGCTGTCTCGCCTTCTGTCATGAACAGTATTTGAGCGGGAGAAAGCTACTTTCAGTAGACAACAGCACATTTAGCCCTCATGCATGCATTACTAAATCGTGTGGTCTACCACGTGCGTTACACCACATTTCCCAGCCATTCCTCTACTGCACAGTTTCTTGCAAGTTCTGTTTCAGGCCTCAACACTCCTTTACCACTTTATTACCTGAACCACTCAAAATCACTTACGTAATTTATAACAACAACTTATCGGGATTAAGGCCGATGCTACAACCACTGCTCAGGATCTCTTCTGCAAGGAAGAGAAAGTTACTGACAAACAGAAGAAATCAATGAATGAGCCGTCACGGAATGAGAACGAAATAGTTCCCTGAATCCTCGTAGTTCAGTAGTGGTTCATATGTGTGATCATGATCGTCTCTGGCCTCTCTTCATTTCCTATTATGGGAGAACTGCATGTACCTGATGCTCATTCCCTTTCTGAGTTCACCAAAGTGAAAAACACAAGTAGTATTCTGTGTCATGTCTGATGTATCAGTGAAAAAAATAAAATAAATGAGTTCTTGGACGAAGAAACACATATTTTTTTTTAACATGAAAATTTGTTCTCTACGTTGTGTTTGGTTTCGCTTAACATGCGAGCCACGCATTTCAAGCTTGAGCTTTTCAGGTTTTTCTCCACGCTTCAAAGGCAAAGTACTTTTGCGGAAAATTTAGCAAGCTCGCAACACCTAGCGTTGGAGCATTCATTAGCTCCTAATGACTCTGTAACTCACTTGTAATTTTCCGTTTTGCCACTCCACTCTTCTTGGTCGACATTCGGTGTGCGAACTAGCAACAGATGAGCTTTGGCTACCATTGGAGGCATTTTTTCTTGTAATATTTATATATTAGAAATATTTACAATGATTAGTTATTAATTTATCATTTTATACTTGAAAAATAATACTGATTTGAAATTGCTTTTCTAGGTTTTACCTATATTAAAATCATTAAAATTACAATGTTAAGCAGTGATCAATCCATGTTTTAACGTTAAACTAATTTTTGTAGAAAAACATATCCTAATGGTGTCTCGCATGAATGCTTAAAACCTCAAAACCGAACCATGAAATCTAGGATTAAGCTTGTACTTCTAATGCTGGGAAGTATTTCACCTTGCCATTTGAGCTGGCTGAAGAGTTCTGCCCTAAATTTAGTTAATTGCTGTTTTATGAGGTGAACTATGCATTAAAGCCTTAATTTAATCTGTGTTCCATTCTAGTATTTTAATTTACGTTCGGGACCTGATATCCTTCCTTTGGGAGCGCTGATTCCCATTGATATAACAGCTCCATTCCACTGAGGGAGTAAGTGATTCAAAAATGAATGACAAAATACAAGTATAAGCATGAAGGCCATCCACGCGCGTGCCAGAGTAACTTTTGATGGTTCGTTTGGAAAATGGCAACATTCTTTTAAAATTAATGGTATGTAATGGACACAGTTAATGTTTGATATTTATAAAACTGCGAACAACTTTTGAACTTAAATGAGTTGAATACTAAATTTCAGTTTAACCCATCGAGGCCAACGTGTTGAACCACTGAATTTACGTTCAGATGAGGTTACATCAGAGCAGGATGGTATGGCGAGGCATGGTAGGTTTTACTTAATTTCAATTCGAAATAATAAAGATTAGATTAAATGTTGGTTTAACACGTTTACTGCTGAGTTATCACCAGGTAAATTGCTCATTCACGTTTCGGTGTGAATGAACAGCATTTAAATTAGTTCACCATCTAGAAGAGATTTAAACATACGGGATAAAATATCATCACGCTCAACATTTTTACACTTCTAATGCGAGTTACAATTTTTTTTCGAGCAGTTAAGTCGTTTTTCACATATGTGTTTCCAGCGGCAGCGAACGTGTTAAGCCTCCCTAACCGCTGAAAAAGCGTTCCGATGAGAGGAAGGAGGAAGGCACCCTTCAGTTTGGAGATAAGGGAACCCGGACTCTAGGCAAAAGGGGCATAGAAACAGTACGTAGAGAAAGAAGTTCATGAAACAAGATCCAAGTTGAAGAAGAAAATAGTAAGTGCTGAAAAACAGAACAGTGAAATGAAAAGGTGGTCCTGAACATAACAAAAACATTTTTTTTCAACAAAAAAGGCCTACCTAGCTCTCAGCTAGGGCCCTCACACATTTTCCCCTTGTGAGTGCTAATTCCCATAGATACAACAGTTGTATCCCCCTGAGGGATAGAAATACTGAATACCAGCAGGTTACCTTAAACCATTAATGAGGACTTCAGTTATTAATTAGTTCAAGACTCCTTTACTACAACGAAGGCAATCTCAAAAGAGCGAAGAGAAAGGACTGTTTAGAATGGACCTTAGAAAACGCAGGATCTATCCTCAAGGCGTGTTCCCGAACAGAAAACTCAACGCACAAAAACTGCAAGATACAAAAAAAGAAGAGGAAGAAAAATTAAACTGAGATAACGAAAATGGCATGAAAGCTGAAAGGTACAAAGGGGGTGCAACAGACAGAAGTCCTGCAGTCCTGTCTGGAAGTAAGGTAACGTAAGAGATTTCCCATGGGCGCGTCAACCCCGTAGTATTGGAAAGGCCAACCAAACTGTTTTGAATTACCACTGATGAGGGATTGTCAGAATAAGCTTCACACCTTTCACCATGAAGCTGAAGCTTAGCTCTCGACAAATTCAAGATAAATTTGCTGAGATCCATAAACACCAAACTTTAGTTGATCTCATGCCAAAGTTGGGAAAATATTGTCAGCATAGAGCCATTTGTTTCAAGCTGTAGATACATATCTACAGTTATTCGTGTATCAAATTCACCAGCACAGAAGTGTTAAATGCGGTAGTACATACATAAACCATATCTACAACGAGTGAAACCATCAATCAGGAGGCTGTAGTTGATTTTCCTGCAGGAATATCATAGTCAATTGTAGGCGATACGAAACTATTAGTAAAGAATTTAGCATTTGTGTCACATCTTTCAATTCACGGTACAGATTCTGTTTTGAATTAGAGTTCGGTTCACCATACAATTAAATTTACTCACGTGTTGCCAACGCCGCTAGAACATAACGAATTCTTCAAACAGATTTCTAGAAATATTGTGTGTGAACTCCAATTGGGAACAGTGTATCCCAACGCTGACATCTGAGTACTGTTGCTCGCCTGCATCCAATTCCGTATTTGAAAATTTGGAGGTAGACGCACAGTTTTACGCCAAGGACTCAATTCATTTCCAGCTGCGTTCCGACATCATCCTTTTGGATGGTCAGTATGGCTGGCTTGTCAATGGAATTCTTGCAGATTTTCTAAAGATGTTCGATTTAAATGGAGATTACAGTTTCCTACTCATTAGCGTTCAAGAAAAATCCGGAAATTTCTGTGAACTCATCCTCCTCGGTTCAAGTGAAGGCTGAGAGCAAATGTCAGGATCATAGCCACGCAATTCAACTCAGATGTCAAACTTTTACGTCCGGATCGAGGGTGAGCCATTAGACGGGACACTGAAATTAGAACGTAGGTGAGTTAGTCTATGCCTCCCCTACCACGAAAAAGGTGTCAAGAATGGAAAAAGGAAGGCACCATTTAGCGTGAAATTTAGGGAGCGGAGAATCTATACAAATGACGTAACCACACACCCTGCGCATGGAAACTGCAAGATAGGAAAAAGTTTATGAACAAGATACCAGTTAAAGATGAAAGTAACAGGAGCTGTAACGAAGAGACAGTAGCTAACTGAAAAATGATGGCCCATAATCAAAAAAATTATTCTACCTATTCTATTTGTAAGCAGAACAACAAGATGGCCTACCTAACATCCAGTTCGAGATCTCACATCTCACTCCTCGGAGTTGAAGAATAGTTCAGGTCATTTTGAACTTTAACTTCTCATGTTCGGATTTGGACTACGTACTCGTTTGTTTCCAATGGTTATCACAATGAAAATCGTCAAAAATGTAATGTTCTTCGTGCGTGTGCGATTCGAAGATATCATTTTATATTACAGCAAACTCAATTTCCACCGTTCAGCTACATTATAATGATCGTTCTCGCTGTCTAGTTCTTTTATCGTATTCATAAGTCATTTATTTCCGATGACGTATTTTCAGTAAATTTTCTGATGTTCGATAATTGCAAAGGATTAAATAAACAGGCTTCCAAATTAGTTATTTAATATAGAAATGATGACTTGAAAAATAACGATGACTTCTGATTCAAATAGTTTACATAATCGATGGACAGGAATTTATCTATAATAAGCACATATCGAGGTGAGGCCTCGTTACTGAATCAGTTAGCAAAACACATTATCTAATACATAATGTGAATTTACGCGTACATCCTAGATACAGAATAATGCTCCGTACACTGTAAGCAAATGCAGATTTCTACACGTAAGATAACAAGATGAATGGTAATAGTGGACACATGAAAGATTGTTACTCATCTGATTGCCAGTGCCGTCGCTTGCCCGTAGGCAGCGAGGCATCTACACGTCCTGCACTTAAAGTCTCGGTGGCGCTAATGCTAAGCCCTCTCCTAGACAGGGTAGGCCCCAACGACGCTTGTCATGACTGCGAACATACACGTTTCCCGCTTACAATGTTTTACGTTAATAATTTACCGGGAATAGCAAGTGTCGTCAGATAATTAGATTAGATTACGTTCACCTATTAATTAACAAGTAATTATACGGAATGAACAAGATTCTAGGTGTCTACGGATAGAGTTGAGATACGTGAAGAGAAATAAAGTAGAGGTATCTAGCACTACAGCTCCTTCAAGACGCTGGGGGGACGTGGAGTTCTCCAGAGTGGGGGTGTCAAGGTGGGGTAGCTTTCAAGCGACGCTTCTCGACGTACTGAAGTAACCGTTGGTTGCGATGTTCGTAGAGCTGAGCACATGCTGCGCTAATCGACGATAATATCTTTTGTGAATACGGTTCTTTTTGAAAGGTGATCGTTGGCCAAACGAACCCTTCTTCGTAACGTTTATTTAAACACGACGTAGGGTTGAAGCGTAAACCATTACAAAAATTTAGTTGAGGTAATACCATTAGAGGTAGACGTTTTAGCATCTCGGTTTGCACAAAAGACAGCGTATCATTCCCAGAGAAGCATGGCAAGTATGAAAACGAGAGAAAACGAGAGAACAGAGAGAGGAGAGAGAAACGATGAACAAAGGAACAAAAAAGAGTTCACCTTCCTGAGAAGGCTGCTATGATGTCTCTTTGTCTATTCTATGAGAAATAGAACAAAAAAATAGGAGAAAGAGAGAGAATGCCAGATACAATCAGTTGCTTATGGTTACTGAACAAATAACTGACTCGGGCAATTTTTTGCTCGACACTCATAGTGAGCATAGGTACGTAAACTGCGGGCTGACGCGCACCAACAGCATGTGCCAAAATACAGTATCCGTAAAAAAATGATGTTCAGTCATCATCCATATGAGACACGCTGCAGCGCAATAGTGTCGGTGCTCCCGTAATCTTCTACTCGTATTCACGCTGAGATGAATAATTGATAGAAGTCGAAAGTTGCGTTCGCAATTGCAAAGTGAAACATGAAACGATACACGATTGTAATCGAATATTCATGAAGCGCAATATTGAAGGAATTAAAAATTAAAAGGAGATAAAAAAAACTAGCTCAACAGGACTGCATTACATTATTTAGGCTTACGCCAGGACCTGAGAACCAAGTTAACTGTCGAGACGAATGTGATACGCCTTTCTTGCAAAGTGCTCAGCAATTCAATCAACACGCAATACGGTCTCAGAAATAGCTGGGGTACAATAACTTCTATGGTAATTAACAGGAGGGGAGGTCGGAAAGGGCAAACTCTGTTTACAATAGGTTTTCTGGTATTTGACCACCGACTCTAATAAAAAGATGTTTTCTGAACAAAGCTCTAGTGGCATTTAATAACCAATGGTATGAACACCTAGAAACTAATCACACTGGAACGATTCGAAAGCACTCACAGAAAGACATGGAGAAAAAATTTTTAAAATCGATTCAGTCTAGTGAATAGACCTAACTTCAATAAGTAACATCGGATCACTTGAAGAGTTTTGTCAAAAGTGTTCGAGGAAACCGACTTGGATCGTTCTCGTCGAGTTGCCTGCATGATGAGGAGGGTAAGTATGAGTTATTCCTTGGCATCTTGTGGAGCCATAACTTCTCATTGGCTCGAAAACGGCGGCGCTGTGAAGGAAGTCTTCACCTGCCCCGTCCATAAATAAGGCAACTCTGCTCCCGTGATGTACGACCTGCAAACACACTTCTTTCGAAGTGGCATTGAGACGGCAGGCCTTCTGCTGAATGGGAGGCCGATTTGCCGTTCGAGTGCTGTTGGAAAATTCAGCACAGCGAGTTCATGCAACAATATTTTTCTCATTTGAAAAAAATTGCAAGTAGAAAAAAAAACATTAAATGGGCTGACAATATGATTAAAGCAAACAGAAACGTTTGTGTGCCGACACAGAACAAGAAGAGAAACATGGCGAGTGTGGAGATGATTCATTTTACTGTCTGCTACCGCAAAATCTGAGGTGCGTGTGGGCTGTGCAGCAGTAGTCAGTTCGAGGTACAGCTATAAACTTAAAACAGACAATGTTGTGGCTCACATACAGTAGCTGGTGCACTTGTGAACTTTGAGCTCTTTGCTATGGAAGATCAGTTCAATAGTTAGCTTCATACCGCAGGGACGAAGTAAGATTATCATAATGACTGTATCTTCTTTGATAAACGTTGAATAAAATCGAAAATCTTCAACTAAGATACATCGAATTCAGATTAGATCGATATTCAATGTGTGAAAACACTTCTTCCTTAACGGAAAACTCATTTTATAATCACTAAATTAGATATGACAAGTTTTATAAGCTTCCCTAACCACAACAATGGAGTTCCAAAGAGAAGAAGGATGATGACACCATTTAGTACACAGTTGAAGGAACGGGAAATCTATGCACGTGGTGCGTTCCCACACAAGATTCCCTGCGCAAAGAAACAGCGAGTTATTAAGTTTATAAACACGATAAGAGTTTAAGAGGAAGGTAGTATGAGTTGGGAGAAAAGGCAGCAGTGAATCGGAAAAATGAAGATAAGTGGCATGCAGGACAAAAACCTGTTCTCGTTCAACAAAAGGAAAGCCTACCTAGCCTTTAGCTCAGAACCTCACATTTTTCAGAGAACGCTAGTTTTCGTAGATGCATTAGCTATATCTTTCTGAGGAGAGAACATGCGTAGAATGCTAAGAAAATTCCCGTAAATGCAATACTCTCCGAGGGGTGAACACGCCCCAAACGCTAACAAAATCACCGACACTGACGAAAGTGAGGCAGGGCGTGCTTTATATTCCTGGGTCAAATCGGCTATCGAAGAGGTAACAAAGCAATGAATTCGATCAAAAGCGGAAGCTGGTTGTACTCGTCAGTGCAGTGACAAATAACAAGCCAAAAAGTGTATTTCTCAGTTGAACGAAATCTTTAACTTTTCACACGGTTCGCTTTCAACGAGACATCTCATTTTGCACCGAGTATTTTCAAAATTGACGGATTGATTATAAGAAAGTTTTAGCCTCCCTTTACCACAACAAAAATGTTCAGAAAGGGGAAGGATGAAGGCACCTTTTAACATGGAGTTAAGGGAAAGCGGAATCTACGCACAAGGCGCATGAACTCGGTAAGCTAAGAAAGAAATTCATGAAACAAGATAAAAGCTGAAGAAGAAAGTAGTAGGTGCTGAAAAACGTGACAGCAGTGAACCGAAAAAAGATGGTCCGAGCCAAACAAAAAACCTATCTGGTTTCAACAAGAAGAAAGCTTCCCTAGCCTTTAGCTCAGCACCTCACATAATCCCCCTGTGAGCGCTAATTCCCACACAGATACAATAGTTGTATACCCCTGAAGGGAGTATTTTGAAATGTCATTTTTGATGAACAGGAAAAATGAACCGTTAATGAAGGACATCAAGTAGTTCTGGCTCAAGTAAGTCCAGATTAAGCTCGGGTCATTAATTTGAAGCAAAGCGTGGTCGAGTCTGTACGGCAATCCTCAATCCGAGTACGTCCTTTCGAAGTCTTCAGTTGAGTTCGCCCTCTTCTCCTGCTCTAAAATGCTGATGAGAAGAACAACTGGTCTCTCAAACAAACACTTGACATTCCTCTCAATACGAACCTCCCTGGAATTCATTCATGGAAATCGAAACGAAAACCTTCGGACTACAGAACCACGCCATAAATGAACGAACAAATTAAGATCATAACATCACTTCATCATTCACTTCGGATTCACCTCATTCACTATACTGACATAACGAAGAAACATAGAGAACGTGCACAGCATCGCTGATTCTAAGATTTGTTAAAAGCCAAGCCTTCAGAATTGCTCTTTGAGAATTGCGTGAGGGTGGACGAGCCCGAAATTGAGAGAGCATTTGTCCTCGCTGAGGAAGGGCCTCTGAGACCGTGTCAACTCCACGGAGTCTGCACAATAAATTCCAGCAGCGGGAGGCTCTTTAAACAGAAGCCGTGGTTCGCTAACTGGTTCAGTCAAAATCGGGTACAAGGATTGACGGCGTCGGGGCCGCCGCGTTCGTTAGCGAGGTTCAGGTCAGCAATGACCTTACAAACAACGCCACAATAAATTGAAAATAAATTTACGTTTATTTAGGCTGTTCTGTGATAAATGCTAGTGATCTGAAATCATAATCTGTTCATGGAACGACTTAAACATGAGGAAACATAAATGATAATGTATTTTTACCAATTTGATTCTAATTTTTCTCGGCACTGCCAGTCACCGATCAGGCAAATGTTAAAGATGGAATTCAATTTGTTGAGGAGATAGAATTTTTCACGAGTCAGTGTATGAGAACGAACAGTTTCGCCTTTCCCTTTCCCCTTTAGGCGTTTGAACACAGCTCTCATTGTTGATCCTCCTTGAGACAACAGCATTACATAGTTCCTCAGGATAACTATTTTGATATCTCTAAATTAAACTTGTATTCCAAAAATTATGACATTTTGCACCCTGCAATGATTCCCAAGCAGAAAGGCACTCCTGAAAAGTTGAAAAAATCTTCCGCTCTTGAGAGTGCAAGCTTTTTATTCATGATACAATGCTCTCCACCGATGTGCTTTAGAGATGTGCTTGAATGTTCTACTCTCTTTTTCTCATTTTAAGCTGTTAACAATGTTGTTTTGAGTTACAAAAAAAAAATCGATTTGGTGTTTCCTGATACACCCCCTTTTGGTGCAATGAAATGACACTCTTGACAAATCAACTTCCAAAAAAAAAATACAACTTGAACTGTATGGCTAATTATAAAATAGCCTCAACACAAAGCTAAAGCTTCAGATAGACAATAATAACGTCACTAACAAAAATGCCACTTAAATGTCTCTCGGAATGCTCAAATTTGTGACGAACCAACATGAAAACAGACTAGAAATCTCAGTTGTCGAAAACTATACAATTTAGAAGAGAATTCACATGAGAACTGATCTCGAACTTATTTTGCCTCACAAAAGTGGTAACAACTGAAGAGGCCGTCACAGACAGAGTGAGCAAGCTGAGCACAATAGAAGGCAGAGCAGGGCCGTGAGCTCAAATCAAACGATTCCAGGTCTTATTCGCCCAGCACCGAAATTGGTTGCGCTGGAAAGAGTTATCGGACCCAAGAAAGACGAGTGGTCCTGATGGCAATTCTCTGGCGTTGGTTTCAAATCTGGTGAATTTTAACGAGACGAGACGTCGTTGAGACAGGCCAAGTTTCCACGACATGCAGAGGCGGTCAAACTCTCTCGGTTACAATAGCTTTCCAGCGGGAAAATGATATGGGCGAATAGTCGCATCTTTCAAGGTTTGTGCAGCTTAAGCAAGTTAGCTAACTCAAGCCTCCCTAAAGAGAGGAAGGACGAAAGCACCAATTAGGATGGAGGATCTATGAACAACATGCGTTCCCACGCAAGATATCATACGTTTAGAAACAGTAAGTTAGGATGTAAGTGTTTGAAAGACGATAAAGTTCAAGAAGAAAGTAAAAGGCACTGAAAAAATGATTAGCAGCGAGCCGAAAAAAGAAGGTTCGTAACAAAACGAAAAAGCCAATTAAACTTCACCAAAAGATAGCCTACCTGATCTTCAGTTCGGTACCTGACATTTTCCCCTGAGCGCGTAAATTCCCAGACATGCAGAATTTGTATCCTTCTGGGTAGTCAAGGTTTGTGAATAAGCCCCAAATTTAAAAAAATGCAAGGTACACAAATATGACAAACATTTGATGTTAGATACTACTACTGGTAGCTCTCATCCCTAAAAGTTGAATTATATTTAGATCATTCAATGTTGTAGCTTTACCACACAATAACTAAAATTGATTCAATGCAAGCTAAATTTTTTCAGAAAATAAAGAGACGCTAATCCAGGTATTTTCGTTTCCCGATGATACTGTACACAGGTATCATCGATATAATCCGCGATGATAACTGTACGTTGATACCTGTATACCTTCAAAGAGTCAACTAATCGTGCAATAACGTTGCAGTACACGTGGTGGTTCTAGAACATCAATATATCACAAAAATTAGTCCATTTAGTGTGCCATTCATAAATTTTTTGCAAAAGTTAATTACGGGACTCTGCGAGGCTACAGAGCTCCAGGAAAGCCAATCATTTTAATTTGTGCGTTAATCATGGTGTAATATACGACACTGAGCAATAAAACGACGGTTAACTCAGTTAGGGATCGATCCCTGAAAGTAACTCGTAAACTGTAAACTAGAAAATCACCAATCGCAAGCTCCGCTTGAAACAATCTCAACAGTAAAGAATTGCATCAATTAAAATACCAATTATTTTTTAAATCAGGGATCAAAACCTGCGCAAACAATCCATGGAAAGGCGCTGGATATAAACTAAGGATTCTACAGGGTGGCGCAAAAGTAACGCACCCTTTTGAAGGTAAATTTTAAAGATTCATTACCGCTATAAACACTGGGTATCTGTAGACAGGAAACGACATGTAAATAAACCTGAAGAGTTCCTCTATCGTTTGCAATTAACCCTATCGTTCTACCTTTCATAGTTTATTTATTAATAATTTTTTGAAAGGGTGCGTTACTTATGCGCCACACTATACAACAAAATTTAAGAAGAACTTGAATTTGAAATACACGAACAGAATGATGACAATGTTCGAAAATGCGTTAAAAAGAGCCAAACGGCACACTCTTGTACTTCTCGCTATTCGTAAGAAGTCTAGGAAATACCTGGATTAGATTCGACGTTAGTTTAAGCCTCTCTAACTGCGATAAAGGTGTGACAAAAAGGAGGAAGAAGGCACCACTTGGTATGGACTTAAGAGAACATGGAATCTATGCACAAAGTATATAGAAACCGGAAGTTGAAAAAGAAGTTCATGAAACAAGAGAAAGTTGAAGAAGAAAGTAGTAGGAGCTGAAAAACAGGACAGCAGTGAACCGAAAAAAGAAGGTCCGTAAAAAACAAAAAACTTTTCCTATTTCAACAAAAGGAATCCCTACCTAACCTTCAGCGCGTGACCTCGCCTATTCCTCCTGGGAGCCCTGGGAGCTAAATAGATACACAATGCCACCGGATTATAAGCGTGCAATTTTTGAACTTTGGGCAAGTATTGCAATCACACTGTGCATTTAATGATGGCATCTAACTAAAGTAATTCCTCAGTTTTGCGAAGGATGTGTACGTTTGTCTTTAGAAATGGTGCCACAATATTTTGCGTATTTTTCCTATTTAATGGTTGCATTTGCTCTTACGGTAGATTTCAACGTTGCGTCGATGCCCATCCTTATCGTGCATTGATGTTGTATATTTTTCATGTGCATCACGTAAGATAAAAATTTCATAGTATCCAATGATTACCGTAAATTCCGTTCATCGGTCCAGGCCTAATATGCACTGGTTACTACGTCTTATTCCCTTTTGCTTGTTATATTTTATTTCTGCCCTGTTCTGATTACCAGCAGTCTCTATTCTCTTAAGAGAGACCAGACCGTTCGAAGTCCCGTGACAATTTCACCGTTTGACTTCACCCCGAATTATAGAAAGGTAAGCGAAATTGGAATTGCAAATAATAAATTAATGGTTCTTTTGAAAACTTAAGAACTCTTGACAGAACAAATCTTTAAAACACAAATATTCCGGGCAAAATAATTGCAACATAGACACTCTCAGTAAATACTACACTAATAAATTACAATAAAAACCGAGTGCTTAGAACTTGCGCAGTGCTAAAAATCCCTTCAAACGAGCAAAGTTCTCATTCCTAATGTACTCGAAGGGTGAATAAATTAAATGCGCGGCGCGTGAACCTAATATGGCTATGCCTGCAACCGACAGTGCAGTGCCTCCAGCAAGTGTGTGGCCAGAGATTTGTCGTCAGCCGTTCTCTTAATTTGCCTCAACAAACCATCACCGGCTGACAACAACTACCTGAAGTCGGCCTCACAACCTTGTTGACAAACAATGTCGGAATGACAAGAATTGGCGCCTAGCTGTTGACTTGTCAAGACAGCCAAGCTTGTTGGGGTTAAGTCGAGTGAAGTGAGGCCGCACGTCGCTGCCGCCGCCGTGCTGATGGAGCCAGCAAACGAGCTGGGCAACCATAACCACGTCAGGCTCAAAATATTCTACAATTTCCGTCTACCTGCCAGATAAGACCTTAAGTTCTGGAATATCTCCGTGTTTATTCCAAGGATAAAGCGGACCCTAAATATGGTGTGTCAATGGAGCGAAGGGAGGTTAGGGTTCCCGTATTCCAAAATTATTTCGCTACATTAAACGATAGAAAACAGATATTTTAAAAGAATTCACCGTTTTCACACTGTATTATAAATTCATCTGCTGCTATCACTGGTGATAATTGCATCATTTTCACAGCGTGTGACGTAAAGTGCATGGTGAAATAATCCTTCTATTTTGATGTCAGAAACTACGCCGAGCAGCTGTTGACGTAAGGCTTGTTACTGAACCTGTCCCTACTTTCAAGTAAGTTCCAGACCGACTATGCAAACAACTGAAGCTCTGTTTATTAACGACGTTCAGTAAACAAGCCATTAAATGGTAGTATAAAATATAACTAAAATCTTTTTGCGGTTTCGATCTGTCACATTTAACGAAACAACGCAAAATTATGTAGTAAATAGAAAAAAAAGCTGAAACTAGCCAATAGCGTCAAATCGTCTTGTGAACGAGAGAGAAGTGTAATACACTCAATTGAAGATAACACGCATGAAGTGTACATCAAAAATATTTATTTAATGAGCAACAATTTTAGCTGGGCAAACTGGGCAACGCAAATACACTGGCAAAATAATCACCGCATACGCAATGTATTTCAGACAGGTTAAAATATTAATTGCATCAGGATTTTTTATGGCGTGGTTCAATATCATTTGTCTTCCGTCCTAGTACATACCGCCTGTCACTCCGTACGTTATGCTCTCATTATAACATGGGGGAAAACTTAGAAGCAACATGAGCTTCAAACGGTATCGTAGTTACGGGTCGTCATAAGGTAAATAGAAAATTCATGATTAGGCTCAGATACGTCAGGATGAGCTATAACAGTTTTAGTTACGCTAGGACAGGCACTCCTACCACTGCTATATTCAAAATGCTAGAACAAGCGGCAAATTTTGCGTCGGTCGACACAACCCTTTCCAACCGGTATGCTACAAAAAGAGCAGCATAATCGGACGGAAGGTAATTTACTTTAAACCAAGATCGGAATATTAGATTAGATAAGTTAGTTTACGCCTCCCTAACCACAACGAGGCGTTCCAAAGAGAGGAAGGAGGAAGGTACCATTTTTAACAGAACGCAGAATCTATCCGTTAAGCGCATAGAAACAAGTGAAAAAGAAGTTAATGAAACAAAATAAAATATGAAGAAGAAAGCAGTATGCTCTAAAAAAAGGAGACCAGTAAACCGATAAAATGGTCCTTAACAAAATAAAAAAACACATTACTTCAGTAAGAAGAAAGTCTACCAAACTCTTAGCTCAGGACCTCGAATTTTCCCACTGGGGGCGTAATTGTCCATCGATTCAATAATTGTATTCCCCTGATGGAGAAAGATCGGAAGAGCACAGCAGTTCAAAGTATAAGTGAACGAACGACATTTTACAACCTTCGGCACCATAACCTGAGAGTTTGGTATCTGTTTAAGAATCGGCGCGGTGTCTCAAATGGCTTAATGCAGTTCGGCAACAGTAAGGCTCTTTAAGGTCGATTTAGAGCAATTAATAATTTCAGTCACAACTGAGATCGTACCATTTGGTCACAACTGAGATCGATTGCTACCGCTAGATATTTAGCGCAGTGAAATCCATACGCACGTTACAGCAGTACCAACGGCGAGAAATGAAATAAGCCAATATTGACCATTATTGCATAGCCGCCCCGGCTGTTTATTTCTGATTAGAAGAGTTACCAGACGGACGGGTTGCGTGACATGCACAACCACGGTGCCGAGCCGAACTGCTGATCGAGGGTATAGCAGAAGAGATAAAACAAAAGGGCCACCAGTTAAATCCACTATATACTCCGTAGCAATCATTGTTGATTGCACTGAATGATGTTAGATGTACACCTGGTGGGCAGTAATTTATCATGACAAACTCAAGATAAACGATTTGTTCACAAGAATTACTCACCGCTGTATGTAACGAGCAGGAGAGCTAAGTAAGTCCCTAAAATTCCCCCCCAAAACAGTTTTGAATGTACCTCCACCCTCCTTGCAGTCACAGCAAAAGAATAAGTGTAGGTAGAGGAGCTAATGCGTGAGTTAATGCTGATAAACGTCCTTGTCGCCAGAAATGGGCACGTGAGGATCTCACAGGCGCAAGCTAATTAAAACAACTGCAATAACAGCTTCAGAACGCCAAAAGAGTCATAAAGTTCATGAGACGTACGCTCAAGTTTCAAGGTTTTGAAATGAGGGAAGAGTTAGCATCGTTTGTGAATGTCTTCACAGAAGACAAGAAATGAAGTAACGGCTAAGTGCTACAAACCTCGTTTTCCAGTTCGCTGGCTAACACAGAACGCTTGCCCGAGAAGAGCTGTCACTGATGCGTAACAGGTAAATGGATGAATAAGGCGAACTGTCACCACGAAAAGAAATGTGTACAATTTTGAAAGCGAAAGTGGAGTAATGAGACCAAGTCGCCCGAACGCTAGCTCCTTAAAGCCGTGCCTTGAAAGAATGTGTTTTTCTACCCTAGCTTCTATGAATTGAGTCGCTCTAAAGTACATTTTAAAATAACAATAACTATACCTACTAGTGTAGGTCAAGTATTATTATTATTAAACGACGAATGTAGCCTCTGTTCCGTACTTTGCAGCTAGATTTGAGAATTAACATTTTTTCAGAGACAAAATTTTCAACTCATTAAAATGCCCTACCATTTTGTACATTGAACAATAGGCCATTTCAAATCTAGTTCCTTTATGTACATACAAAAAGATTATTTGTCATATTCGTCATTTCAGTGAACTGGAAGCTACCGAAGGCTGACCTCAAAGTGGCCTCCCTAGATCTGCTCGCACTCCCGAGATAATGAAAACAATCACAGTGTCAAACGAAATCAAAAAAGTCAGTGAGGAAATTTGTCATGAATGGAACAGAGAAAATTTTCACTGCTCCCTTTACTAAGTTTTGATGCACTGAAGATGGAATTTAAAATTCCGAAACGCCTGTACTAACTAATGGACATTTTAATATTGGTTTTCAATTTTTCCAAACAAAGTTAAATAATCTGACGAATGGAGAACGTTCTTAAAGAATTGGGCTCATATCAAATACATATATTACAATGCTGCGAGTAACTTCCAAATGGCAGACCAACGAAAGTATACTAGGGCGAGAGGGATGTTTCAAGAACTCGCGCTCTCAGGAGATGTACAGCACGTGTTTACATTTCTATTTACTTTCTGTTGCTTGTAAAAAAATTATTGAACATTTCGTTGATTTCTCGCTACCAGTTCTGAAAATTTATTGAATTCATTACCAAAAATTAATTTTGATTTCTCTTAAGCAAGTTTTCATTCTACAGAATAGAGTGTTATTTAGCCATTTTTCATCATTTACTTTCTTCCTCAACTTCAATCTTATTTCAAATAATCTTCTTTCAATCTTGCTGTTAACACGCTCGAGATGCGGAGATACACCTGGAACAACTATTTCCTGACTCTAACCTAATCGTTAGGTCGCCTGACCCTGAACGGCCAAGTGGGCCTCAAGACCGAGTAGAAATCCGTAGAATGGAAATTTTAGCATTAATATTTTCGTCAATAGCAGATGAGAAGAACGATAATGATACAGAGCTGGGCGCCGCTGCTTAGAAATGTAGCGAGCGCTATCGCTACACCCTCTAATTGTAGTGGGCGCTACCGCTACACTCTCTAAATTGAAGCGCCGCTACCGCTACACTCTCTAAATTGTAGCGCCGCTACATTAAGCGTAACAATGGCAAATATTTTTGAAAAACTGTGAATGTTTTTGTTTTACAATTGCCATTAACTCATAAACATTTCATGATAATAAATCAATAAAACATTTTGAAACCAGATCAATGCAACTTTGTTGCAATCAACCTAACTTAACTAGTACGGGTTAGATAAGCGTTACAGCTAATTTTAATAGTTTTATATTTCCCCATCACTACCTGGATGTATGCTTCAAGCAACCGATCGGAAAAAATTATCAACTTATAGGTATAAAAATGAGAGACTCAATCGGTTCCATTCCAACTTCAACTTAGAAGTCATATGAGATATCATAGTGGTCCCATGTAAACTTTTTCTTTTAGAAATACCATGTTTCAAAATGGTTATCTGACAAGCTGGCACGCTTTGGTTTCAGGACTTCCTTTCCTAAGGAAAACATCCTCTCCACATTCCAGGAGGAAAATGTGCGGTCCTGAGCTGAGAGTTAGATGGGCCTTCTTTTTGCTGAAATAAAATGTCTTTTGTTTCGTTAAGGACTATTTATCTTTTTTTTTCGGTTCACTGCTGTCCTGCTTTTCAGCACCTCTGACTGTCTTCTTCAACTTTTATCTTGTTTCATTATCTCTTTTCTTACCTGTTTCTAAGTGCACGAGATCTTGTGTGAAAACTCATCTTATGCATCAATTCCGCGTTCCCTTTCTCTTTACTAAATGAAGCCTTCATCTTTCCTTTCTTCGAACATCATTGTTGTGGAAAGGGAGGTAAAAACGTATTCATAATCAATCAATCACATCATCTCCACAGCAGCACTAAAAGGGATTGGCTTGTTGTAGAGCGCAAAAAAATCTAGATGTCGCTATCCTCCAAGCTGATCGCCATACAGTGATAAATTGGATATCTTCTCTAGTAAAGGATCTGTGCCAGCCTGACAGGGAGATCCGAGAGGTTCAATCAGACTGTGAGAAGGCAGGCAACAGCCTATACGGTTATACACAGGTTACAAGTTAACAGCACTAAACCGAAATCTTTCGTACAGTTTTATTCTATAATAAATATGACTATATTGGAAATGTAGCGGTAGCATTGTAGTTGCAAAACCTCGTATAATGCTATTCTTAAACATATAGCAGACGCTACCACTACATCGTTTAAAATGTAGCGCCGCTACCTCTAGCGATACATGTAGCGCACTACTGCTCGCCTCTGCAATTATAGTAATATTAATATTTCTAAATGTTTTTCTTATAAAAGGAGCTTAAAGGCACGAAACATTCGTCATCAACTAGGAACCTGGAATCGTATTATCCAGCAGTCCCCTTCAATCAGGAAAATGACTCAACCTGATCTGCCTTATTTCAGACTCGCGCAAGATTGCTCCCAATTTGCAGTGCAGTTTCCAAAATAAGAAGTCGACCTTATTTCAGCGGAGACGAAATTGGCAATCTGGATGTACTTAACATGGTCTGAGGACCCTGCTCTTCTCAGATGTAGAATCAGAGTTGGCGCAGCAGGTAACCAGATGGAGCATCCGTTCGTCTTCAAATTGTGCTCAGTTTCTGTAACTGCATTTCTGCAATGGCGCCTGGGTTTTGATCCTTATTTAAAACTCTAAATATTTATATACAATCTCATTTCGTTGGAATTGTTCTCCGTCTAAAGGTGTGTTCCCTATTTGTCAGGCCTTATCATATTTCGTTTTGTATAATTATGAAAAAGATCAAGGCTGTTCAAAAAGGAAAACATTGCTATTTTGCTGATTAATGGAATCTTTTGAACTATATATGCGAATTTGTTTGAAAGGAAAGAAAAATTAAATATTGCTGTTTTATTTGTAAATTTTTTTATCAAGTCCGCCCGCGCCCTTATTAGCGCTAAAAGCACTCCACACTGTCACTTTGTCAGAATGTTTCACTGTATTAAGATGTACCACGAGTCGGATCTTTGCTCATTTATGAGACCATGGAGCAACCTGAACGTCTTCTCGTCGCCGAACATCACTTTCACCCACTGCTCTGATGTTCAATTCCTGCATTATCTACAGAAATCAAGCCACTTCTCCTTAATGTCCTCCGTCCTTCGGGAGTTGGAGGTTCTTTGACAGAACCTCAGGCTGGAATCTAGCACCGATTATAAAACGATTTCTCAAGGACGATGCATTTTTTAACAAATTGCTAATATGGTGGGATCTGATATATCACTTACCGGTCCAGGTACTTATCAAAGCGAACAGAAGTCTTTCAGAGTGACCTCAGAGCGCGGCTTTTTTTATTGTAAAGAATCAGAAGTAAAATGGAAACTTCTTTTTATTGGTTAAATGACTATCCCGTTGTTTCCCGCCATGCGTATCACTGGTATTCCATGCTGTAGTCGCATAGGGCCTAATAATTTTATTGTACTGAAAGTTGTATGCGTTTTTTCTGATAAGTATAAGGTTTAGAAGGTGCTCATCAAGTTTGGGTAGCTCACTGAAGAACAGGGTGTGGCGGACGGTGGAGCGAGACGGGTTCTAGTATTCTATGTCGTCATTTTCTTCAATTAATGTTGCCTACGAAATGTTTTATATCGTTGTGTGGTAGATCATTGGTTTTAAATTTCAGTGATTAATCAGCTTATCAAATTCCACTCATACCCTGCTGGTGGATGCGCAACTGCAGCCTGCCTTAATTTTGGCGAGCTGAGGCTCGGAGGCTCTCGTTCGCTATTCATCACTAGAATTTATGACGGCGCCGGTGACAATTACGTGCGTTTGATGGGTCCGGCTGCCGCGGCGCGGGAGAGGACTTCTAAATTGTGCTTCTCTCATCAGTTCAAAGTTTCATTTTATGTCCTCAAGCTTTCCTGATTCTCTTAATCGTGCTCAGCAATGTTTTTTGCGCAGAAGACTAGTATTTATGGGAACTCTTCATCCGGGCTTGCCTCGTGGTCTCTGCTGTACTTAACCTCTCCCGTGGAAAATTCATGAGCTCTTTTCTTTATGACGTATTTAAAAGTTTATTTTGATTCATGAGTTATCCCGTCAGCATTTTTCTAAGAACTGCTGAGCTACCGTGGCAGCGTCCCTCAAAGTGATAGGCTCGCTAACAATTTTTAATCGGCATTCTTCCGCATTTTCAGCGTTTAATTCATCCTCCCAACTACGTCTGAATACCAACACCAGCCTCATGAAGGATGCGCACTTTCACGACAGAAGCGTTTATGTCTCTAAAAAGCTTGTTAATAAATAAGCGCATTTATTTACCCGCTTCGTCGCAAATAACTGACCGCAAACAACCAATGAATTTAAAAGTAAGCAGATTAAAGTCTTAACCTCTGAAATTAGAAATTAGGGTGGAGGAGTCATTGTAAATATAGCAAATCTTATTGGTGTCATTTATATCATTAAGCTCTTAATCTACTCAGCTAACAATTTCGCAAGAATTAATTTCAAGATTAGTGACATCATTAGAGCATTAGAGAACGAAAATATAATAATCACAGTCAGAGGTTTTAACATAACGTTGAGGTTTTTCCGTTCTTTATTTTTGCGCGTTAGAGTAGTGTCAAGGTCAAGTTCAATTTGGCCAATTCTTGGGCGATGTTAATGCAGTTTCAAGACAATGCTTTCCCTGAAGCAAAAATAACATCGGTGTCCTATTTTCATTCACATTACTGCAGAAATTTAGCTTGCATGAAGCGACGTTTACGTTCGATAAAAAAGAATGGCGTATACATGAGTTTGTTGAAGCACATTTCATTGATTAAATCCCTTGCAGTTCTCTGTTTCATCTGACCGCATAAAGGAAAATGATTTTCTACTTCAGTTCTTTTCCGGGGAGCGAAGCGAGCCTAGCGCATTTCTGATTTAGTGCTTTCCATTTTGCAGCTGTAACCCACAAGCTACTCTCAGGTTAAATGCACGCTGATGGAATTAGCGTCACACAGAACTCCATACATAACGTGGCGTCATCAGAAGAAGATCCGAGCTACTCGATCGCAGCAAATTCACCAGTGTTCTCTGGGACGGTCAACTTGGAAGTATTTTTTCCGATCAGGATGCGATGTTAATATTTTAATTTTTCGTGTGCTGAAATTTGGTGGATACTTGATGTGGATAGCCAGACGATGTAAGAGCAAAAGAGATCATATCAGTATCGTACGCACAATGTAATGTTGGCAACTGTGTGTTCTTAATATAATTATTATGTCAAGTATTTTGATACAGAGTTCTGTGATGACACCTTCTATGCTATCAAGGCAAATCCACCTGAGCGTAGGCGCCCTAGAATGTTTCATAATGGAACATGTTTGAAAGTAAATACGCTTTGATTTCATTTGATTAAATCTACTTAAAAGCATAGTCTCATGCTCTGCCATCTGAGGGGCTAAAATCGTAGCTGGTAAGCTGGCGCTTCATTAAGCCAGTGGAATTATTACGAAGCGGTACGTCTCGTCAACGATGGCCCTGTATTGAGGCTCGCGCTATTCGAAAAAATCTCGCGAAAATCATTTAAATGTAATCGCGTTATTGGAAAGTGTACTTCAATGTGTTAAAAATTCCTGCCGGATGCTCGAGTCTGTTAGTACACCTGAACTTACTTGAATAGTTCAAGGTACAGTGGGGGCAAAATAATACAACACGTTGATTAAATCACCAGAAACCATATTTCTAATTAATTTGCAATTATGAAAATTGATCTAGATATAAACAATATTATAACAAGGTTAATAATATGTGTAAAACTCACAAATATTTAATAGAAAATGCATGGGAATATATCAATGTATGGGAACAAAAGTTTATAATACTCGACTTTTTTCTCGATATTATACATTAAAATTTTTGAAGAATCATTCCCGAATGTCCTAACACATTCTACTATTTGGCAACCTGACTTTTGTCAGCGTTCATGTCTAATAACATGTCACTTGTACAGAAGCTCTCATTCTGAAAGGTCGTAAGCATGGGTAAGGATAAAGACATCAGCCAAGACTTCCGCGAACGTATTGTGGAGCTGCATAGTGAAGGTTTGGGATATCGGTAGATATGTGCACAACTGAGTTTTTTAGCTTCGGTTCTAACCATAATACGTAGGTGCAAATGCCGGAATACGACTCTCGGCAAGCCTTGAAGTGGCCGTCCACAGAAGATGAATGACCGTGCTGCTCGAAAATTGGTTCGAACAGTAGTGCAGAGGCCTCAAACTACTGGTGATGAAGTTAAGGATAATATTAAGGCATTTGGAATTGAAGCCAGCAAATACACGATCAGCAGGGCACTACGCCGTGAAGGTCCTCTCTCCCACACCTCTCGTAGAACAACTCTTCTCCAGAAACGTCACGTCAAGGCCAGGCTGGGGTATGTCAACTACCATTTGAACAAGCCAACAGCGTTTTTGAACTCAATACTGTGATCAGATGAAACCAAAATTGAACTATTTAAGGGGAAACCGCACAAACTATGTTTGGACGCAACAAAACGGAGAGGACAAACCAAAGTGCAACATACCCACTGTTAAGTTTGGAGGTGGCTCAATCATGGTGTGGGGAAGTTTCAGCTCATCAGGGGTAAGTAAATTTCACATCATTGAAGGAACTATGAGTGGCAGGAAATATCGTGGAATATTGAAAGAGCAACTTCTACCCTCAGCTCGTCTGTTAAAATTGAAACTTGGATGGCCCTCCCAAGAAGACAACGGTTCAAAGGATACTGCAAACGAAACCAAGGTATGGTTGAGGATGAAGAAGATAGACTTTTTCGAATGGCCAAATCAATCCCCGGATATGAATCCAGATTGAAAACTGGTGAAGGCGATTGAAATTGTAGATTCAGAAGGTTCCAAAAACATCACAAAATTCAAAAAAATTTGCATGGAAGAACGGAATAAGATTACACCCGAAACTTGTAAACGGCTGGTAGTGAACTACTCTTAACGTCTCGAAGCCATAATTAATAACAACGGCTATGCAACGATGTTTTAATGCATGTGTTTCTGGAAATGTGTTGGAAACTTTTGCTCACGTATTTATTATATATGTTCCTTTTTTCTATTAAATATTTGTGGGTTTCAGATGTACCATTAACCATTTTTTTATTATTGTTTATATGTCATCCAATTTTCGTAATTTTACGTGGCTTAGAAATATGGAATCTGACAATTAAACCAACGTGTTGTATTATTTTGTCCCCACTGTAAGTGCCATGGTTTTCTGTCATACTTAGTTTGAGTGTCTTGCACCTCGGTAAAATTATTATTTCTCTTAGTACAAACAAATAAGTTTCACCATCACCCGACCTTCTAAGATTAGGCAGTGAAGTGAAATATAGTATTCCACTAGTTTAAAACAATGCGGGATATTTTTTTCGGTCGTGTAGTTCGTACAACGACTGAGTCACGTGGAATAGCTTTCACTGCAGCGCCACAAATGACGTGAGGCAGCTCGGGCTCAACACCTGATGAGCGCAACCCTCAGCCCTCCACAGCGACGCAAAGTTGCAGCGGTGTTGTCTTCGCAGTCACCCAGTGCCTCATGTCCCGTTTTAGCTGCGAAGTGTTGTTTTGTCCTTAGTGTGGACTTTAAACTTGTCAATCCAATTATTTTACGAGTTACTTTCTTATGCAAAATCTTTGATTGATAATTTATGAACCTTTTACTGTTTAAGTTTGGGCAGAAATTTGTTTAAAATGGTACTTCTAGGGTGACTCTTAAGGAATATTTGTAGTACTCTCCAAAGAGTAACTAACATTCCAGTAGCTCGTACGGAAGGAGTACTTCAAAATCAGCTCAATATTAAAAAAATGAGGAAGTGAAATTGAGCTGATATTGAATAATTCTGAACTGATTTTAAAGTACCCCTTTCGTACGAGCTATTGGCTGTACCGATGTTGCTTCTTGTAGCCTCGGCGAAAAATCGATTGCCATTACATTAGGCTCTCCCAATGTGGTGTTTGATCTACCGGATTCGTAGCGTACAACATTTTTAGAGCCACCAAATTTCTACGATACTGTATCCATTCCTAAATATGCATGTAAGTCCCCCTCAGGGGGATACAACCATTGTATCTATGGGAATTAGTGCTCCCAGAGGGATTACGCGAGGGCCCGAGCTAAAGGTTAGGTAGGCGTCCTTTTGTTGAAATAGAACAGGTTTTGTATTGTTACAGACTATCTTTTTTCCGTTCACTGTTGTCCTGTTTTTAAGCACCTTCTACTTTCTTCTTCAACTTTTTCTTGTTTCATTAACTTCTTTCTCACCTTTCTGTTTCTATGCCCCTTGTGCATAGATTTCGCGTTTCCTCAATTCCATACTAAATGGTGCCTTCATCCTTCCTCTCTTACAACATCTTTGTCGAGGTAAAGGGAGGCTAAAACTTTGTTATATATTAATAATTATACGTTTGTGTGAAAACTCCATCAATTGCAATTCGAAGATTCTTTTTTTCTCTCGTTCATAAACAATTTATCGGTCATAAATTCATAGTTTCACACTGTAAAGTCTGCTGAATTCATCCAATGAATAAATTTAAAACTCTCGAATTCAAAAATCTGAATGTCTTGAAATTGTTTTTCAGTAATACTAAACTCTCTTGTTTTCATTTCCAGTGCATATGTTACTCTGACAGGTATTATCTAATACTCATATATTTGCATTACATGCGAGGTAAATAAAATAGTTTCCGAGTTTTCGGAAATTTTTGCGAGACTTTAAATTTTTTAAGTACATGTGCGGATTGCTCTCTCGTTGAAATATGGAGTTTTGCTGAACTAAGAGAACTTTGTACAAATGGTAATGTTATTTACAATCTTTTAGATTTTTCACTAAGAGCTTATTCTCCCGAGCTAGTGCAAAGTGAATAATTAAGAAATTAATTCAAATGAGAAACAGTTAAACTCATGGAAGTGATGAGCAAATAACCTTGTTCGCATTTATCATAGTCAACTCTGGAGTGGTTACTTCTGCGTATTTTACATAGTAAATAATGAAAGAAGGAACGTTCATGGTGAGAAATTCGTGGTGTTGAACATATCTTTCACTTGAACACGGTGACGCGTACAGTCCTGAGTAGCGTGTGAGTGTTTTCTTGCATCTTTTTTCAATTTGACAATTTACTCGTAGTACTTTTTACAATTAAATTATTTTGAGGCTGTCAAAAAAATATTCACATTTGTTTTCTTGGATTTATTTCTCTCTCCGTTCTCAAGTACTACCGTGGGTATTCTTTATTACGCACCTGTGTTGGATTCTTCAATGAAGCAGTCCATAGTATTGTATCTATGTGAATTAGCACTCCCAGGAGGAAGATGTGTGAGGGCCCGAGCTCAGAGTTAGGTAGGCCTTCTTTTTGTTGAAATAAAATGTTATTGTTATGTTAAGGACCACATTTTTTCAGTTCACTGCTGTCCTGTTTTTCAGCACCTACAACTTTCTTCTTCAACTTTTATCTTGTTTCGTAAACTTCTTTCTCAACTTACTGTTTCTATGCCCATTCAGCATAGATTCCATGTTTCTTTATCTCCATACTGAATGGTGATTTCCTCCTTCCTCTCTTCGAAACGCTTTCTTTTAGCTGTTATAGGAGACTTATACTAACATCTAATCTAATCTGCAGTCCTTGGTTATTTTAATATTATCATTATTGGCCGTACTTCTCACGAAGCTCCACGCAAATGCAATATTCTGCTGAAACCGGTAGCTTTTTTGTGTGCTTAATTTCCTTGAAGGCCCACCATTGGTCGCGTAACTAGCTCGGAGTGCGTTAGACGTCCCTTTGTATCCCTTGATGAAAGTCAACAAGCGATGCTTCTCTACCTCAACTTTCTCTATTGGTAAAGTTACCTGGGTCTTGCTTGCTCGCTGCCCAGCTCCGGCAGGTGCTGGCCCATATTACACGCTGACAAATTTCTTGCATCCGTCATTCTGCGCTCCAGTGAACGTAGTCTCGCCTACAAAATAAATTACCTGCTCTTGGGGAAAGTTTTACCTCATGACATGCGTTTAAAATTTATGCGCATTTTTCAATTAAAAATAGGAACCTATGAGGATACCTTGAAAACGTTTTCCAGTCGTTCATCTGTAGTTGCAAAAAGGCGCAATCATGAATCTTTTGCGGATTTCTTTTCAGAATTCTGTTTTGAGTCTTTTCATAACGCTGTACATGTACTACGAAAACTTTCATGTTCAAATGAAGCAGTAGAGGACGCTCTGACTCTGACCGAACACCGACATTCTGGGGCCTGCACCAGCATCTAATTCCACCACCCAACGAATGCGAAACGAACAACAACCAATCATAGAAGGTGCCAGATGTTGACGCCAAGAGAAGTTTTTCTGTAATAAATTTCTTGTCTCATTTGCTTCAATTTCTTAAGAAAACTAGGTGAAAAATTATTAGCCACTCAATTAAGTAATAATCAATGTTTCTATTGAGATTAAGACGTCATTATCAAACGACGTTGCATACTCGTGGGGCTCGATTATAATCATCACGAAACAGTTTCGGTGTGATGAATGCTATGCACTCACATGACGAAGCCAGGCAGTTTGAACACGCCTGTGATTTCAAAAGTCGTTGTTCCTGCCCCGGTTGCTCTTCGGGCTTGGCGCAGAACTTTCTTCATTGAATCCATTCGTTGTCATTTAATACTCGTACCAAAATCTAAGTGACGTATATAAGTGGCTAAAAATTTCCCTTTTAATCGCCAAAACTTGAGCTTTCGAGAAAGAAAAATGTCATTATTTATATTCACATAAGCCCTTTTCACGCCACCAATTCAAGCGAAGGATTATATTTGTCCCGTTCGATTATCTTTGTCCCGTTCGATTATCTGTGTCCCATTCGATTATCTTTGTCCCGTTCGATTATCGTTGATGCGTTCGATTATCGTTGATGCGTTGGATTATCTCTGGCGCTGTAGGTTTTTCTTTGATATAGTAGGCATATCTTTGATGCGCTAGGTAGTTCCGTAATTTTTTCATTTTAGGAGTAAATCTTTAATATTAGAGTACCACCTCACGAGAACTCATGCTACCTCAAATGATCCCTTGAAACTATGAAGTCCTGGACATATTATGAATCATATTATAGGATAAATTTGAAATAAAATCACGGATGACAAATTTATCTAGTGTATGATTAATGAAATTTTGGAGTGACAAGAAAAAGGTCTTGACGACGATGGTAAAAATATGAAAATGAGGAAACGAACAGAGCGTACCGCGTTGCACACATTCTTGAAATTATGTCGCGAGAAAACCTCATGTTGATCTCGCATTATTTGAAGGGAAATAACAAGTATAGATGGCGCTGCTGCATGATCAGGAAATCACAAGCCAAATTAGGTGCATAACATCAGGAACCGAAGCGGTGGAACATCGGCATTCAAATAGGTTCCTAACATTCTTCTAGGTAACATAAAACACCTTGACAGTAGACAAGTTAACTCTCTTCCTATCAGCTTTTAGAACTGTGCTTTACAGCAGTTATGATTTTCTCAGTTGCAGAAAGCAGAATGTGGTGACTAGGTTACTGTCAACTAGCACTCACTTTTTTGCTGCTGCTCTACTTATTCTTTAGCAGAAGGTAATTTGTTTACTAACACACTGACTACGTATTGGGAGACATGTGTACCACTTGGTAAATTGGTCATTTACATACCGGTATAAATGAATAGCTTTTCAATCATTTCAGTTCGGTTTTTTATAGTATATTTTAGATTATGGGATAAAATATTATCATACAATTATATTTTTCACACCTCTTCAAAAGAATAGAAATGTATTCGAGCAGTAAAGTCGAGTTTTCAATACTGCTACACACAACGTAAATAAACAACCTGCTCAAACATTTTCAACCTGTTAGTCTTACTTCTAGAAAAATCCAGTTCTTTTTTGTCCGGAATTCGATACTCATGTCGAATTGAAAAATAAATTATCTCAGCAGTTCATGGTATCACATATAAAATGAAAATGAACAAACCGTGAAATTGTACTAAAAAACCTTCAACGTTTCAATTGCTGGGTACGAGAATTTAGAAAGAATGAGAGCAATCTCTGTTCCCCTATGACACTCGAGTGACCATTGTGGAGATAAGACATGATCCAACCAATCGTGATGTGTTCGAAGCCTCAACTTGTGCTGTCATTGCTGCAAGGATCCACAAATTCTGTGGATGGCACCATTATTGGAGACTGCCTCCTGATAGCGCCCGCTCCAGCGGCAACAGAAGGACAAAGAATAACTACCTTTCGATAATACGAAAAATTGAGTGAATTGATATATATTGCGTTCACAAGATGTACAGAACGTACTTTAAAATTGATGAAATCCTTTGTAAGATTCTGAGTTATGATTTTATCTGACAATTTGTCTCGAAGCTCTGCGCAATACACCGACTTTATCGTTTCAAATTTATGTTCTAATTTGAACGTTTGGATGTCATTGGTTTTATAAACTCGCTGTTTCATTTATAATGGCAACGTTGAAGGACTTTTGCTGGGATAGTAGCGGCCATTGATGAGTTTATTGGCTGTGAATTTGACCTTGGCATTTGACTTCCATTCGCCTCATTTTCCTCAGCCATAGCTAAGTTTGTGGAGACCCGCCCTCCTGAGACACGCGGTGGTGCTCGGCTGTGAGGGTTGCTGCGTGGTCTCCTGGATCTCTGGGTGTGTTGGGCGGTGTGGCGTGTGTAGGGTGGTGTGGCATGTGTTGGGTGGTGCGGCGTGTGTGGGGCAATGTAGTGAGTGTGTGTAGCGAGTGTAAGTGTGTGTGTGTGCCGTCTGTGTGTGTGTGTGTCTGTCTGTGTGTGTGTCTGTCTGTCTGTGTGTGTGGGGTAGGTGTGTGTAGGGGGCAGTTATGTGTGTGCTGGGATGGGGACAGTGAACTGTGCAGTGCAGTAAAATGTACACAAATGTCAGAAGCCTCCGCCGGCAGTACTTGGAGAGAACTACCGCCTCACTCGTTTACCACAAGCACAACCAATAACAGCAGCGATATGTTCAGGATATAATTTGGTGCGTGGAGTTGCATTACACTTTGTCCATGGGAATGCTGAGGCTTTGTTTGCTAACTCAATGGCTGCAGGTTTATGTTGAGTGCGCATTACATTGAGTGCGTTTGGTTATTTGACCA
>JACJUY010000446.1:167624-230969 GCA_014220935.1 Platorchestia sp. MABIK | reverse complement strand
AAGAAAAAAAAAAACATCACGACGAGCTAGATGTGTGCTATTAACCTGACATAGTTGGCATCCATAAATTATGCTGCCCAATACTTAAGTCTAATTTACATTCTGAAGTTGACCCAGTAAACATGCGCTTACCTTGCTGCATTCTCTCTAATACAATATACTATACAGAGTTCTAATTAATGGTGTATTGAGCCTTTATTGTCCATTGGCATTTTTTGTTGGAAAACTCATTTACCAGTATAAACCTAAATAATATTCTGCTTGTTCCTTCCTTAGTTAGTTAGTCCGTTTTTTACGCTTTCGTTTGAGTTTGTGGTATCATGGATACCAAATTCCTGAGTGTTACATTAAAAGATTGCCTGTACATGCGTAGTTTTTTCACAATTTATACTTATTTCTCCTAATTGTTAAGAAATACATCTAATAAGACCGTATCATACACACAAATCTGTCATTAGTCTCAACATGATCAGCGTCTTTTCTTCATGTTGAAGCAATAATTGCTCCTGAGAACCACACAGTGGAGCAAAAATTGGAAGCTGCTTGCGATAGAATGAGACTTTACCGGCAGAGAATAAGGAATGAACAATGCCAGGAAATCCCTGAAAGGGACAGGCAATGTCAGCAAGCGAGGCGAGCTGTAGTGAACGATGCACAACATGGAGAGTACCTTCAGTGAGATAGTCAAAGAAAGCAAATCATGCGTGGGAATATGGATGAGGAGCTTGGTACCTTAAGGGGGTCGTTCAGGGTAAAAAAAGGTCTGTAAATTTTTGATGAAATTTTCTGAGATTTCTATCATAGGTGTAAAATGTTAGGACTATTTTTTTCCCCATGTTTTTTTCTGAACTTTGCATATATATGATTTTGTTTGAAAAAACATGAAAAAGTATGTGTTGCAGAAAATCTTTCTTCTCCTTCAATTTTGAACTAACAGAACTGAAAACTACCTTTTTCCAACAACCATCTCAGAAGAGCATGACAACACACACACAACATGTGCTGAAATATTTTCTAGATAGCTAATTGTCTTGTTTAGAGATCCGGTGCAAAAGTTTTTCAATAATTAGATTTTTTGAATCTTGAGAACTTTTTCACCAAAAACTGGCCACTTTTCTTTTTTTGAAATATTTTGTTTATAATTTTCAGCACGAGTTGAAATTAAAACTTTGGCACAGCATCACTAGATCTTTTCAGTCGCTATTGATTGATATGCTTGCCATCCCTGTATCTTCAAAACTGTGAGAGAAGAAGCATTTCCAAAGTCAAAAAGGTAAGTTTTCACAGGAATCATATTTCTAAAATTTGTATTTTTCTTTCTTTCCTAATTTTTGACCTGACTCTTATCAGCAAATCTGTACCTTCTTCTGTACCTCCAAAACTGTGGGGAAGGATCCATATCAAAATTCAATAAACGCAAGTTTCAAAACAGTAGTTTTTTTTTACACAATTTTTTCTTCATTACAGACTAATTTTTTTAAAATCAACTCTATTGTTTTGTAGCTCTTTTTGAGCCCTTTCGATTGATATATCTGCCATTCCTAAAGCTTTAAAACTCCGGGAGCGATTATATTTTTACACAACAAGTTATTTAGCTGATGATTCAGCAGTAAACACTCAATTACACCATCATAATTTATCACTGATTAATAGAATGTTTCGTTTGAGTACCAAAGCATTTCAAGCAAGGCTATGAATGAATTCTCTTTCTGTTCCCGAGGAGGAATACTCAAAACTGACTCGTTATTAAGGGGGAAGAGGGAGGTCACCCATCCATTGGCGCGCCCCAAGGTCACGTTAGTGCACTTCTTCTACCCCGTCTAGGAGACAAACCAATGGACATACTTGAGAGCCAATTAAATCGTTGGATGCGCAAGAAAACTCTCTAAAAGTTGAGTTTATAAACTGAAACTCTACAATTATCCGGATGTTGACCCAAATTGTGTCTTTAAGCAGCAGAGAAATTTATTTCAGGAAAGAAGGCAAAATATGAACGAGGAGCAACAATCACAGTATCGCGAGCAGCAAAGGAATTGATCCCAGTAAAGAAGGCAAAATACGGGTGAGGAACAGCGGGCACAGTACCTAGAGCATCAGAGATATTTATTTTGGCAAAGAAGGCAGACTATGGACAAGGTACAGCAAAGGGTTAGGTTACGATATGTTAGATTATGTTGTGAAATTTTTTCACGGGTCTCCGTTTTTTTATGTTTGACATATTTTCAGGATAGCTTTGGTTAGTGTACGAAAAGTTATTATACGTTAAGTTAGGATAAGTTAGATCAGAATGTTATGTTAGAATTTGTTAGGTAATTTTGATCGAATTTTTTCACAAGTCCACCTAGCTTAGCAATGACATTGGTTAAGTTAGGCTAGGATAGGTCAAAGATGTTAGGTTTCGATAGGTTAAGTAATGTTGACCGATTTTTGTTCGGGACCAAGTTTTTTTTTATGTTTGACATATTATTTGGATAGGTTTGGTTTGGATATGCTAGGTAAGGATAGGTTAGCATAGATTAGGTAATATTAATGGAATTTTTTCACGGGTCCACGGTTTTTTAATGTTTGATATATTATCAGAATCGGTTTGGTTAAGGTAGAGTGGGATTCATTAGGTTACGATAAATTAGGTTAGGTTAAGATAGGTTAGGTTACCATAGGTTAGGAATATTGATTGAATTTTTCCACGGGTCCACGGTTGCTTTGCTTGAAACATTATCAGGATCGGTTTGGTTAGGGTAGGTTAGGTTAGAATATGTTAGGTAAGGGTAGATTAGGTTAGAATATATGAGGTAAGGGTAGGTTAGGTTAGAATATGTTGTGTTAAAATTAGTGAGGAAATGCTGACCGATTTTTTTCGAAGGTCCACCTAGCTGAATGATGACAATGGTAAAGTTAGGTTAGGATGGGATAGATTAAGTTAGGTTAGGATGGGATATATTAAGATATGTTAGGTTAGGATAGGTTAGGTAAGAATAGGATAGGTTTAGATGTCTTAGGTTAGGATAGGTTAAGATGTTTGGTTAGGATAGGTTAAGATCTGTTTGGTTAGGATATATTAGATAAAGTTGACAGAATTTTATTGTGGGTCCACATATTTGTATGTTTGACATATTATCAGGAATGGTTTGGATAGGATAGGTTAGAATATGTTGTGATGGGTTAGGTTAGAAAAGGTTTTGTTGGAATTGGTATGGCAATGATGACCGAACCCAACTAGCAAAACAATGGTACTGTCTGTAGAGTTTTTACAGGTCCTGCTAGTATATTAGGAATTAGGTCAAGCATTCCTTATCATAACAAAGGTGTTCATTCCCAAGAGAGTAGGGCACCATTTAGAATGGACTTAAAGAATGGAGAATCTATTCACCAAGTGTCTCTCCCCTCTGTCCACAATAACAGATGATAGAAGTTGGAGGAACATAATGAAAGTTAATGAAGAAAAAATGCAAAATGACTCAAAAAAAAATCGTCTGCAACAAAACAAAAATTGTCTCTTTTACAACACAAGGAAGGCCTACCTCAACTTCCGCTAGGGACTCCGCATCTTCCCCTTGTCACAACTGAATTCTATTCATACAATAGTTACATCTCTCTGAGGGGTTGCCCTCTACGAACACTTCATTTAATTGCTACAATCAAAAATTGACAGCTAAAATTAAGCCAATCTACTGAAATGAATTAAGGCAATCGAATGTTTTTTTGGGGCCAAAAACCAAAAATGAGATTATTGTCTGAAAATGCTCCTAAACCCTTCCTCTATAACGTAGAAACGCCATTTGTCCCGTGTTGGCAACCCAAACCCCCATTATCCCCCCAGACCAGCTGTGACTCTGCTTAGCTGTGGTTGGTTGCTGTAAATTTTTTTCTTTGTTTTTACACAACTATCCATTCATTAGAGAGGTTTAGCAGTCTTTTGACATTCTTGGGGAGTGGTTTTGTGCTTGTGCGTCCTGCCTAGAATATCAAATGTAGCAGTTCGCTCTGGCCGAAGATGCTTTTTCAACTTTGAGGGACAATTCCAGCTACAATTTTTCACTTATACAGATCTTTTTGGCATTGTAAAGATCAAGGTGAGTGCTATAAATATCAGAAGTAGTAATTTGATTAGTTGATTGAAAATTTTGTATGGCAAAAAAACAGGTTTTAAAAATTCAAAAATTTCACTGAAGCAATATTAAAAAACTCTCTCTGGCTTTTGTAGATATGTTCATTGTGAATCAAACAAAAAAAAATCAATCATCTCTATGTACAATATCGGCTGAGAAATTGAAATTTTAAGAAACTTGCCTTGGGGGTGAGGGAAAGAAGGGGGTATAGGTAAATTCCAAAAATACTTTGGGTTATAAATGTTTATTCAAATGTTATAAACATGCTGTGAATACCTCAGGGTATTTCTTTTTTTCTTGAATATTTTCATGAGGAAAAACCGTTGGGTCCCTCTGCAGTTTGCAGCAAGTTTGAGGCTTATTGCAATCTTACAACTTTGGAAAACTTATCTAAAATGTTTTAGACTTATTTGTGGTGTATTAGTTTATAAGTTTTGACAAAAAAAAAATTATATAAAGGAAACAATGCATACTCTACGCTATGGTGCTTGATAACTTTGACCAACATTTTCTCAAAATATGGGTCATAAACTTTGAAGATAAATTTCTCCTGCAGTTTTGAAGCTATCGAGGAGATCATTCTTTTATCGTGAAGATCAAGGTGTGTGCTATAGAAACTATAAATATTTTTTTTTTTAAAGTTGATCAGAAATTTTTTCATAGTCCATAGAAATAAAATAAGTATGTTTTTAATATTCAAATAGTTGTAAAATTCTTTTCAGAGCATAAACAAAAAACTGCTCCTAGTTATGGTAGATATTTCCATTGTGAATAAAAAAACACTTGTCTTTATGTACAATATTGGCTGAGAAATTGAAATTTGAAAAAATTTTCTTTGGGGGGGTATGGGTAAATTCCAAAAACTTAATATGCTATAACTGTCTTTTCGAATGGTATAAACATGCTGTGAATACCCGAGAGCTTATTTCACTCCAGAAGTGTTTTTTTCATTTTTAAACAATTTATAGCAAAAAAGTGTGTTTGATTCCCTTAAGGTTAGATTAGGAACAAGAGCAAAAATATGTTTATTTCTGCTCAAGTTCTACAGATACAGGTCTATCTTGATTTGTCTCCTGGGATGGGACTGGATAATTTGAGATGGTTGATAAAGCGAGATACTATATTTGGATTAAAAGGAAAAGTGAACCTGTTCTTTTAGGGGAAATTTTATGCTGCATATGATTAATTATCCTGGTGTCTTACAGTAGAGGAGTAAGGAAAACAAAGATATTCAAATCAATAAATTGTTTAATGCATTTGTGTCTGCTTTTTGTTTTCTGTTTTTTCTGGTTTCTACTTTCACATGTACATAAACTTTTTTACTTGAACTCATAGAGGTTGTCATATTGGCCCATATATCGAACCAACATGCATTGAACAGAGCAACAGATGAAAGAACAGCCTATGTTAAGAAAATATCTTATTGATTTTTTCTTACAATGAATGTTACACAATACACCACAAACGCGAAGGGTGGATAAATAGAGATGGCGCGGACTAACGGAGCTAACAAAACAATGTAAATCGAGAAGTAGATAAATCGAGAGTTACCTGTGGTACTAATTGGACAATTTCTAGCAAATCTTGCTCCATTTAAAGAGAAGAATCAATATAATGATAATTTTACTCACACATATTTAGGGATTCATAGAATCCATCAACAACACTATTACATCAATATCACATTTTCAACAGGTTCAAACTTTCACAGGTGATAGAAATGCTAAAAAACAAACCCTTTTTCATGAATACCAAAACTTGTTATACTCTTTAGTTTTTGAGATATTGAGCTTTAAAGTTTCAAGTTTGGTATGCGTGAATTCTAAGTACTGTAATATTGAGTTACAATTTGACAACACTCTGTTTTCACGAACAGTTTACTACTGCACGTCATTCTGGTAACATGGCGGCACATTTGTCAAACAAAGAGCTGGCTGACATGCATTTGACAGATGGTGCAGCGGATAGGAATGCTAGGGAGGCTGCTAGATTATACCAAGAGCACTTCCCAAACAGAAATCTGGCTGGACATCAAATGTTTCAGGCCATACACCATCGCCTACACGAACATAGTACTATTCATGTGAACAGGAGAGCCTATGACCAGCTCAGGCCTGTGCGTGAGGTTGTTGAAGAGGATGTGTTACACTACTTCCATAACAGGCCTTGTGCAAGTACTAGAGCTGCAACTTAGCAATCCTCAACCATGTGGATGTGCGGAATGTTCTGCGCAACAATTTACATCCTCACCATTTCCAGCGAGAGCAAGATCTGCTCCCGAATGACCAACTTTTGCACGTTGGTGTCACAGACACAACTTAGCACGTTGGTGTCAGACGCAGGTAGAGAATGATGAACAGTTTTTCAAGCGTGTTCTGTTCACCAACAAAGCAACTTTCACACGGTCTAGACTGTTTAACACGCACAATTTTCACAGCTGGCAGGAAGAGAACCCTCATGAAGCGCATCGCTTTCACTATCAACATAGGTTTAGTGTGAATGTTTGGGCCGGTATTGTAGGTGAATACCTCATTGGCCCATATCTGATGCCCTCCCCTTCAAATGAACAAATGTTCCTCACTTTTCTTAGGGATACATTGCCAGGATTGCTAGATGTGCCTCTAGGTCTACGCCGCAACATGTGGTTCCAACACAACAGAGCTCCTGCTCACAATGATGGAAATGCTCTCCAATACCTAAACGAAACTTTTGGGAACAGGTAGATAGGACGCAATGGGCCTGTGGCATGGCCTGCAAGATCTCCAGACTTAACCTCTTTAGACTTTTTTCTGTGGGGCCACATAAAGGCATTGATCTACAAAAGACCAGTTGAGTCCGAGATGGATCTTATTGCAAGAGTAATGGCTGCAGTAGGCAATATTGCTCAAGATCAAAGTATGTTGTTTCGTGTGCAGCAGTCTTTTCAGAGGAGGTGACAGGTCTGCATTGAGACAAGAGGCAGACACTTTCAACAATTATTATGGTAGATATTGATTTGTTAGAAATGTAAATTACTTGTTAAATATGTCAGTGACATTCTAAACTTTAAAGCTCAATATCTCGAAAACTAAAGAATTTTGCAATTTTTGGTATTCCTGACAAAGGAATGACAATTTGAGTATTCCTATCACCTGTGAAAGTTTGTACCAGTTGAAAATGAACACCCTCAAAATTGAAGTATACATATTTACTTACTTACAAATTTTATGAATAATTATCTTAGTAATATATTTTCTCAGATAAACTTCATTCAAATACCGATTGCAGGCAACAAGGTTATCCATTGCCTCTTACTCTGACTTATGATACGCTGGACTGAGTGTGTTAGTGCGCACCTATTTTTGCTCAATGTGTATAGGACCATAGGTTTTAAGTACTTTTGCGCATGTGGGTTGTAAATATAGGTTTGATTTTCAAAAATGATTTCCATATATTTTTTATTTCTGAATTATTTATCTTATTCATTGCCCTTCAAAACACAATCCTTCCAGTCGGAAATATTTGCTACACACGGAGAAAACTCTCCGCGTTTAATGTCTTTTATGAACTTCTGTTTTGAGCAAAGTAGAAGATCATGCACAGTGTGTTAAACACAAATTTTTGTCTTCAATAAATAATAAGGTATTTGTTAATATTTAATATAATTCTGTCTTTTTCCTTTTCAAATATTTCAAAGTTCTTAAACTACCCACAGGATGTGGCAAATGAAGATGATACTACTATAAGGTGCACATATGACTGACAAAAGATTTGACCAATTCTGAGAGGAGACCAGTATTTCAGGCACTTTTTGAGAGATCTACAGTCCCTCAGCTATTTCAATCCAATCCAATCGCTTCAGCATCAAAAAGCACCACGTAATGTTAATGAATTAATTGAAGCAGTGACAGGTGGCTGTGAGGAATTACAGACATCCACATTGAACAAAATTTTCCTTACTTTGCAACAGTCAATGGAACCAATTATGTTTCTTCTGTTGATACATCATCAATTTCATGAATTTAATTACTATGTAGAGTTTGTCTTTGGTTATTTATCTTATTACAAATATCATTCATTGAAGTTTCTACATTATCAAATTCATGTACTGAATTACAGAATAAAGTTATTCTTTTTGGTTACAACCAGTAGTTTTGCAAGTATCTTTTAAAAGGTCTACAATTATTTTGCAGCAAATATTTCTGATCAACTTCAACATTGATATGGATCAACTATTTCCAACCAATTCGAGTATTTCTTTCATTTCCCAGCATTGATGATGGAATCGGTGAACTTGAAAACCTTTGCCAATAGATGCCATCACTACAGAGGTCCTTCCTTTTCCTTTCAGTAGGTTAAATGTTAGTTTAAGCCTCACTAACCGCTAAACAAAAGCATTACAAAGAGAGGAAGAAGGAAGGCACTCTTGAGTATGAAGATAAGGGAACGCCAAATCTATGCAGAAGAGGCATAGAAACAGTAAGCTGAGAAAGAAGTTTATGAAACATGATAAAAGTTGAAGAAATAGCAGGTGCTGAAAGGCCGAACAGTGGTAAACCAAAAAAAAAGTGCTCCTGAACATAACAAAAAACCTTTCATTTCAGCAAAAAGAAGGCCCACCGAACTCTCAACTTGGGCTCTCACACATTTTACAACCCAGGGAGGGCTAATTCCAAAAGATACTACAGTTGTATGTCTCTGAGGAGATTTTTTTAGCACAGTATAACTATTTGATAGCCAACTTTGATGATTTTCTGTAATGTTGACGTTCGATGATTTTCTAATTATTTATACTACTTTCACAACATCACTCCACAACATGATAATATATTAAAAGTAAGTTTAAGCCCAACTTACCATAACAAAGGAGTTTCAAAGAGAGGAAGGTACTATACCATTTGGTATGGAATAAAGGGAATGCTGAATCTATGCATGAGGTGCATAGAAAAAGTAAGATGAGAATGAAGTTTATGAAATAAGATAAGAATTGAAGTAAATGAAACAACTGTACAACTTTCTACAACTGTAGAAAGTAGTAATTGTTGAAGAACAGGACATCAGTGAACCAAAAAAAGATGGTCCGAATCATTCCAAAAAAATTTATTCTATTCCAACAAAAGGAGGGCCTACCTAACCTTTAGCCCTTATGCTAGTATCCTTAGAAACATTCTTAGATGCTTATCCTTATTCAGACGCCTGATTCTGGTATTCATTTTCTTTCTGAAAATTTGTGAAGTGTACTATATAATCCACATCTACTACACATGCCTTGAGTTAACTTTTTCGAAGTGTAATTTTATTAGTTTCAGAAAATCTACAAAGTCTTCACAAGTTTGCAGCTATTCATTACCTTCTCTATATTTTGTAGTATGTAAGAATTCGTTTGACAGCTGAGCTCTCAAGACACGAAATTCTTACCTTTAATCCACGAGCGAGGAGCTCAACAACGATATCTTGATGGCCTTTGGATGAGGCCCAATGCAGTAACGTGGAGCCCTCGTGGAATTTGATGAATAGTTCAACACGCTCGAAGACTCGTTCTTGGCCTTGGAAGCATGCACAAACAGAAGCAAATATCGTTAGTAAGCTAGTGATTTACAAGCATAAGTATGCAGTCTGAAAATCATGTACCTTACAGTGAAACCAAAACTTAGTCTGTTTCTTTAATTTTGAACATATATAACAAGAAGTGCTTCCAACATACACTCAATGCCAACATGATCATAGATAATCCGTTTTAGCAAAAAAATACTCAATAGACACAACAAACCAATTGTTGCTCTCTAAATATTCATTAAAAACAGGAAAGCATAACTGATTTTAAAGTTATAACAATAAACCTACTCTAGCTGACACATAAAAACAAAGAATCAAAAATCTAGTAGAAATGGCTTTGTTGAAAAATTATCATTAGTATATAAGAAAGTTTTAGCCTTCCTTAACCACAACAAAGATGTTCCAAGAGAGGAAGGAGGAAGGCATCATTTAATATGGAGTTGAGTGAACGCAGAATCTATGCACAAGGTGCACAGAAACAGTAAGCTAAGAAAGAAGTTCATAAAACAAGAAAAATTGAAGAAGAAAGTAGTAGGTGCTGAAAAACAGGACAGCAGTGAACCGATACAAAATGGTCCGTAAAAAAACAAAAACCTGTTCCATTTTAACAAAAAGAAAGCCTACCTAACCTTTAGCTTGGGCCCTCACATAGTCCCCCTGGGAGTGCTTTGTTGAAATAAAAGTAACCCATAATAGGTAATATAATCTCTGATTTGATAAACAGCCCTTTGACAAATGAAAACCACAAAATTCCAAGAAACCAATATCTCAATAAGAAACTTGACAGATAAAACCCTATGCATCAAATTATTAGAAATTAGTGAAATACCAATCTTCTACAAAATATTATTCCGTTTAGGAGTTCTGAATCTCTGATCAAGTCTTAAATTGAACTCTGAAAATAGAAATTAAATAGTCATAAGGACTAATTGCCCGTTTTTAGATTGTATTAGCAATGATTACACCAAAGCAGCTAAAAAAACACCTACATCATGGAAACTGAAGCGATCATCAGCTGAGTAGAAAATAATGTGAGAAAAGAGGGTACACTACAAAAGAAATAGAACACATAGCTATTATGTGCAGTATAAATAATTTTAGAATACTATTTAGAATTCAAATATAAACCATCAATTCAAGTGTTAAGTCTTTGCAAAAACACAAATCAAAGATTATGAGATTTCATTGCAATAGGCTTTGATAGAGAATGAAATAACCTTTTCGACCCATACAAATTTTATGGTTGAAAATTAAAAAAAAATTGAAGGACAAAACACTTAACCAAGATTATCACGTTCATTTTTTGTTATTGACCAACCATATTTCTACAGCAAGGTCCAACATCAAGCAAGGAAATTTGCAAAGTAATGCATCAATGACCTATAAAAAATTACAATTGCCTCAGAAAAACTTAGCAGCAATAAAATAATTGTTGTTAAAGTCTTCTGTGTTATCAAAAATATTTAGGCAATTAGAAATTATTTCAATCAATTCTATTACACCCAGCAACAAATTTGTGCATCAAATATGAATTTGAAGCATAAGGTTTCAAAGTGATTAAACAGAAAGAGACACAATTGCACCAAAACACCGTCTCAGTAAAAGGATGCAAACACCAAGTCTCCGCACACAATTTCCAAGAAATGGTGGGAGAAGCAAATGAAGGTTACATTCAGAAAAACTCGCAACACCGGAGATTTTTTAAATTTTCAATGAAAATGTTATATGTAGCCCACACCATTTGCGTGTGTGTGTCACGCTGAAATATTTTATAGAGAACGACTCTCTTTAAGAATGTCAAGTTTGTTGATAAACCTAGGTCTTCTTTATTCTTATTTAGTTGATGCAATAAAACTTTCTTGGAAATGAGAGTCAAGCTAAAAAACTATTATAACCCATAAATACACGAGAATCTCATTTTAAAGGGTTGATGAATTTAGCACAAAATAAAGCGTTGAACCAAGGCTAGGCTTAAAAACAGGAAATATCAAAGATGGAATGATGCACTGCTTCAGACAATGCGCCATTTGCTATGAGTAGTGCTTGACACTACAAACGCGAGATTGCTGCTGTGGATCATGGATTAGATTAAGTAAGCTAGTTTTAGCATCCCTGACCACAACAGAGACATTCGAAAGACATGATTCGATTAGATTTGTTAGCTTAAGCCTCCCTAATCACAACTAAGGCGTTCCAAAGAGAAGAATGAGGAAGAAACCATTCAATATGGAGTTAAGGAAACGCGGTAACTATACACAAGGTGCCTAGAAACATTACGTTCAGAGATGTTCATGAAACAAAGTTAGAGTTGAAAAAGAATGTAGTAGGTACTGAAAAGCAGGACAGGAGGGAACTGAAAAAAGATAGTTTGTAACTAAACAAAAAACCTTTTTTATACAAAAACAAGACCTACTTAACTTTTAGCTCAGGACCTCAAATATTTCTCCTATGAATTTTCATAGATGTGTAATAATTGTTTTCAACTAAGGGATTCAAAGACAAAAAGAGGAAGGCATTATTTAGTGTGGAATCAAAAGAACTGACGATCTTTGTTTACAATATGCCCTGCACTTAGAAATTATGAGTTAGAAATTAAACTTTTACAATACAATAAAAGATGAAGAAAATAGCATTAAACACTGAACAACAAGAATGCAATGAACCGAAAATGTGACCAAATAAAAAACCTATTATATTAGAACTAAAAAAGGCCTACTTAAACTTTAGCTTGGGACTTTCACATATTCCCTTGGGAGCTCCAATTCCCATGAATACAATTGTTGTTTCCACCTGACGGATGTTGATAAAAGAGAAATATTATGGCTTCAGCAACTGGAATTATTATCTAAGAAAGTTTTAGCCTCCCTTAACCACGACAAAGATGTTCTAAGAGAGGAAGGAAGAAGGCACCATTTAGTATGGAGTTGAGGGAACGCGGAATCTATGCACAAGGTGCACAGAAACAGTAAGCAAAGAAAGAAGTTCATGAAACAAGAAAAAGTTGAAGAAGAAAGTGATAGGAGCTGAAAAACAGGACAGCAGTGAACCGAAAAAAGATTGTCTGTAACAGAACAAAAACCTATTTTATTTCAACAAAAAGGAAGCCTATCTAACCCTTAGCTCGGGCCCTCACATTTTCCCCCTGTGAGCGCTCAGCAACTGGAATCAGAAACAGGTGGATGAACAATGGTATAAGGCTCTTATATTGTCTTTCCCCTTTACAGAATTAATGCAGTACGGTAGAAGCTGTAAATAGACAACATGAATTACTTTTCTTCTCACTCAAACTCAGCATAAAATGAATGTGTTAAAAAAAAAACTTGTACAAAATTGTTAGTAACATTGATGTCTAAAACAAGGGCGTTTCTTGATCAAGGTTCTGAAAATAACAAAATTGAAGAACAAATAAGTTTCAGGTTTTCAAATTCTTAGGTATAACAGATGAGATGAAGCAATCAACAGTATACATAATTTTAAGTGTTATCCTTCACTTAGTACTCCTCTTTTGTACTACTGACTTTGTACATTATAAAACATATGATCTGAAGCTCCAATGATATGCTGAACTGTATGCACAATGAAGTTTATTTTACACGAGTTTGAAACACTGGATTCCACCAGGATTGCATAACTGAAAAGATTTATTGAACAAAATTTTACAAAGGTGAGTCATCAGCGTTTCCACCGGACAACTCGCATAACTTTGTCTTCAACACTCGAGTAACACCCATGAATACAGAGCACAAACAGCAGTATAAAGTGCACAGTTCTAGCAACTTGAATGATCACATTTCACACAAGTCAAGAATTTTTTACATTCGAAGAATAATTTCACGATGTCTTTATGTACCAACATTGCAGTGAACAGAATGCTAGAGAAAAATTAGAAATATATTTTTAAAGTCAACAGCATGAGGGAGCAAAACTGATAGAATTTCAGAACTTGAACTTTCTCTCGAATACTCCAGTATCAAATTTCGTAAAACAAAATGTAAAATGAACATAAATGTCTCATTACCATTACTATATTCTAGTTTAACCACCGCAACCACAGCAAAAGGCAATTTCAGCAGTGGTGAGTAGTATCGGTGGATTTGCTCAGCTTTTTAAGAAGCTCAGATTAGATTAGATGTTAGTTCAAGCCTCCCTATCAGCAACAAAGGCAATTCAAAGAGATGAAGGAAGAAGGCACCATTTAGTATGGAATCAAGGGAAAGCAGAACCTATGCAGAAAGGGCATAGAAATGGTAAGACAAGAAAGAAATTTGTGAAACAAAATCAAAGTTGAAGAAGAAAGTAGTAGGTGCTGAAAAAACAAGACAGCAGTGAACTGAAAAAAGATGGTTCTTAACATAACAAAAGCATTTTATTTCAACAAAATGAAGGCATAAATACTCTTAGCTCAGCCCTGACATTGTCCCCCTGGGAGTGCTAATTTTCATTGATACAATATTTGTATCCCCCTGAGGGGTCTAAGAAGCTGATCAGTTCAGAGTGGAAGTAGTTTCAATGACTTAATTTCTCAATCCCTTCATATCTAATTCGGGCATTTTGCAGACATCAGCCGAGTCCAAGGGGTTACGGCTGCCAACCTGTTTATGGTTAAGCTCCTTGCCCAAGCCGAAACCCCATCAAGCTACAATGTGGATACACCAGACAGTTTTGTGTCAAGTTAGGCTGTCTTCAAAAGAGGTCAAGTACGTATCACGCAGGGCATGATTGCAGTTCGCATCATTCGTTTAGCGCAAAATCGTATGAGGTAGAATTTTGTGCTTTCAATTATCAGATTGAGTTGTAAAAGTTGATGCGTCTAACAAAATTAAAAAGAGATCCCCCAAACTTTACTGGCTCACCATCAGATGAATGCCTTAACCAACGATTTTAACAGGTTTTTCAGGTACTATATCAAATTTACCATAAGACCTCAGACAGGAAATTGGGATAAAATTTCCGACTTGCTTCGTTTTGAGGTTGACATGAAGACCATCCAGAGGACTCACATAGCTAAAGTACCAAAAAAGCAATAGAAATGAGCGAGGGCATCTAAAATAAAATTAGTAGTGGGGGGATAAATAACAAACGGAAAAGTACTTTGCTAAGACTTTGAAACCAAAATTTTCGAATGATCTGACACTTTCAATGCAGTAAGTAAAGGTGTAAAACTCAAAGTGGATCCTATAACTGTTAGAAGGGCCATACAGTAAGGCTTGTTCCTTCATTCATCCACTAGGATGCCAAGGCATTTTCAAACGATGTCTATGAAGACCAGTAAACTTAAATGGTCCGAGAGAGTATAAGGGCACACCTTAAGCATTCTTGAGCGGCTGTGAACATATTCTCAGACGAAAAAATCTTTACATTATACCACAAAAATGGTTTCATGGCACATTCAACATTGATGATAGAGGATACTTATTGGACTGAAAATTCATGTCAGATAATGATCATTGGTGAGATTGATTTCGTGGAAAAGATTTTTTTCTTCAAGTTTGGAAAAAATCTGTGATGACATGTACTATAAGTGTACCGAGCATTAAGCTCTGCTTCGACTGAGCAAGGAATAGCCAAAGAACAACTATGTATGGATCCAAAACAGTTCACCCAGAAATACAGCCGGAGAAAAATAAGAATGTTGCAGAGCTTATTTTGCAGATTTTTGGAGATTTGACATCAGATCTTCGTCCAATCCGGATCTGAAGCCCATGGATTACACCGTTTAGAAAAAATTGAAGCAGGGATAACATGACCTCTCATCCTAATATTTTTATTTTTTTCTAATATGCAATGCATGAGTTTTGAGGACTCCGAAAGATTACAATCGGCTTGCATTTGCTAAATAAACGAGTTCCTAAAGTTTAATATCTTATGCTAAATTTACTTTTGCACCCAAAACTACAAATAAATCTTCTAAAAGAAAGCTAATGCTTAACTCATTAAAGAATTGCAAATAACATGAATTACGACTTTTAACTCAGAGTAGCCATGGCTTTCTAGTTTCCCAGCGACTTGCTCACATTGTATTCTACAGCACAGTTTCACGATGAGATAAGTTAGTTTAGCATGAAATTTAGGGAACGTTAAATCAATACACAAGATGTATTCCTACACAAGATTCGTTGCGCAAAGAAACTGCAAGTTAGAAAGTAAGTTAATAAAACAAGATAAAAGTTGAAGATGAAAGTAGCAGGTGCTGAAGCAGGGAAGTGAAGAACTGAAAAAAATACTGTACTTCTTCTATTCAACAAAAGGCAGGCCTACTTAACCTTAAGATTGAGATCTCACATCTTCCCTTGGCCTGAGAATGCTAATTTACATAAATTAAATAGTTTTAAACAGGGGTTAGTTTTAATGTCAAATATTACTTATGCCTTAGTTCTTCGTAGAAGTCTATCAATTATGCATGCACGCAATGCAGATAAACATTCGATTCTAAATAGATTTACTCAAACTAATCTTCCACTAAAGTATGCCAGGAAGACAGACAATAATTAAACTTTCAATTCCCTTCGTTGACTGTAACTAGAGGTACACATTACACTAATTTGAGAATTCTTGCGGTTGCTTCAGACCATTTGAATGTCGTCATTCAAAAATAGGACATTAGCTATGCAAGTTCTGGTACCTCGAGTAAACATACCATGAAAAGCCTTTACTTAAATTAAGATAGGTCTCCTTTTGCTTGCTGATTTATTGTTTTCACACATTCACTCGTGCAATAAATAGTTGTTCATGTACAAATTAATGTTCATGTACACTTTGTTTCTGTGTGGCAACATAAAAATGAATTTTGCATCATCAAAGTTCTGCTGAACATGTATCACAATTTCACACTGTGACACAAATTGTTAAATTTAAAATGCTTCAAACAAAAATGAATTTTAAATTAAAAACTATCTTCAATCTCTTTAAATCAAGAAGCTCTGCATATCTCGAAAACATGATTCAACTTAGAATTGTGCATAAGGGTCTGAAATATTTATCATGACAGTATAAATGAACCAATACCAATAAACATTATAGAGTGATAAATGAGTGAATTTCTTTTTGCAAACATAGGCACTGTACACTTTAATTGTCTCCCTTGTCATTTTTAACTTTCATAAAAGCCACTGTAACAAATTGAGGAAGGAACGGAGGAAAGTAGGGATTTTAGTAAGTGGATGATATCCTCAAACACGTAGTGTTTCAAAGAATATGACAACACTTCTAAATTCTGAATGAAGTAGTATAAAACAACGCAACTTGAAAATTTTTAATAAGCGTTATAAAACACCGATTTCAAGAAACACACACAAGCCCATTAGGAAACAAATTAATAAAACAATAAACTGCCTTTGAAGTAGTACAAGTTCCATATGTTAGTTTGTGATAAGCAAGTTTAGCAACTGAACGAGAAAGCTAAGGACAAGGAAGACAAACAGAGCATTTTTGTATCCAATGAATGAGACAGAACTCCAGCAACTTACACAAAATATCAGGGGATGATTGAGGAGAACACTGTCTCTCTTTATAAGAACGTTTGCCAAGTAAATCAACATTTGTGGAAGAAGTGGAAGTAGCAGGTGCATGGGACGCAAACGGTGAAACGGGTGGAGATCCACGCGGAGAGTTCGGAGGAGATCCAGACAGAGAATACTTGTGTCTAGCTTGACTGGGAGAGCAAGGCACTGAGGCCGGTAGTTTTTTACTAGCGTGCAACACGGACGAATTTCTAGCGTCCTTCTCCCGGAAATGCCGAGCAGAGCTAGATCTGGTGGTATACAAATGCTTTTTTCGCAAAGAAGGACTGCCAGGCAAAGAATTTACTTTGCTCAAATAACGGAAATGTGGATGGCTTATGCTAGGATCTTGCAACATCAGACTTGAAAAGTTCCAGTTTTTACCCGTGAACGATGGCTTGCTGCGATCGCAATAATCATCACTGCTCCGGTAACGATCAGTAGAAATTGGATATATTTGAATTTTTTTGGAAGGACTGGCTGCCAAAGCTTCCTTACTGATTTGCTTCTCACTAGGATTGCAGCTTAATTTGTCTTTAACAAGATCTTCATGATGGGCATCACTGTTATTTATTAGTTTATAACCTACTTTACGCTCACAAGCATGGGTTTGTTGGTGGTGTTTTTGCAGATTGTCCACCTTTCTATCGGATGTTGTGAAAATCGAGTTTTTCTTCCCCAAACAAGGTTGTTTAGTTATGTAGTTTGGCATTTTGAATTTTTCACACTCAATTGCATGAGAATTAAGTGGTTTGTATATTTTTCCAGAAGTATTTTCAGAAGCATAATATGGACGCATATTGAGACAATGTGCACGTGCAGCAGGTAGCAATGCCAGGTCAGGTTTCTGCACCAAAGGACTCCAACACCGGCGGCGACGATTAGACGGAAAGAGTCGCTCTAACGAGCCAGCAGCGGCAGGGCCAGATGCCTTTGGTAACCAGACGTGGTCCACAGAATGTCGGATAGGTCTGTGCGACGGAGCTGCTCATTTCAAGGCAACGCATCATAGTTCTATTGTAGAGGTCACACTTCACATTTATTCGACATACATTCCACTAAAATAAACTTTATAGCTGAATAGTGGCAATTCCAGTTACTGTGAATATTAAAACATCATGAAACATACGGGCCAATCTTGAGAAGACGAGGAAATAATATCTTGAAACCTAAACAATTAAATTAATGGAAATAGAAATACCAAATTTAACATTCAGGCAACAAAACCACACAGTATTCATTTTTTTCCTCAAAACTGGGCAATTCAAGTTCTATACCAATTTTTTCCTGAACTTTCAGTGTATGTTCCGATTTTCTTGCCTGATCAATTAATCTTCCACATTACGCCCATGGTCCAATATTCTAAGTAAAAATTTATCTTTCATAACTGTAAATAGAATTAACAAAAAATTCAAATTTAATGTAGAAGATCCTTACAACAATGGAAAAATCTGACTAAATTTCAAACAAGAACTTTAGTGCAAACCTCTCTTCAGATTATACATTAAATTTGGTTTCAAGTTAGTTTAAGCCTCCTTAAGCACAATAAATGCGCTCCCAAAATGAGAAAAAGCATGACATCACTTTCTTTAGAATGAATAAAACAGGGATCTATGCACAAAGTGTGATCCAACATCTCGTACTCCAAAGCAGCAGAAGTGAAAGACGAATATGAGACCTAAGTTCAAGAAGAAAGTGTCAGGAGTTAAAAAGAGGACAGCACTGAACCGAAAAAAAGGGGTCCAAAATAGAAACTTGTCTATTTCAACATAAGGAAGCCCTGCCTAGTATTCTGTTCCTCGGGACCTCACAGCATCCCTCAGGGACTGCATAATTAGTCTAGATATAATAGTTGTCTCCCCTAGAGGTGAAACTACCTTTCGTAATAATAAGTTGAATTACTTTAAAATATTAGTTGAAAATGAATGAATAGAAATCGATATTCAGAAACGATTTGCAGTAAATAGACACAATGGCAAAAAATACTCGTAATAAACAGTAATATCAAAAATAAAGAAGAATACAGCAAAAAACAGGTGAACTAAATGAAATTTTGAGCATTGTTGCACCAAAAATTTAAAATTTACATTTCACCCTAACAGCAAGGGGGGCCTCATCTAAATCGCTGTATATTTAAATCGTACCAACTGTTCACCTATGTAAAATAATTTTTAGGCTAACTTGCTCTCTGGTACACATTAATAAACCTCAATGAACTACTTTGATGTAACTTGATTTTAAAATGCAATTTTTCAACACCCGTGAAAAGATCTACTCTGTGTGTAGTGAGTGATGCAAAAGAAATTATAAATTTACACTGGAACTGATCCCATTATCTCAAAAATTATTTGACAAATGATCTCCACCAAATTTAATATTTCAATTGTCTGTATTTTTTATTTACTTATCCCACTAAGTCTGACTCGAACTCAAATCAGACTTCCAATATACACAGTTGAGCAGTTTGTCTTAACCAGTACATAATGATCAGTAAATGAGGCATTATATTGACATATTAGTAAGTTTCTTGAATGCAAAAAAGAAAATTAAAGATAATAGATTATAGGTTACTTTAAGCCTTCCTAACCGCTCCACAAAGAGCGTATTGGAGAAAGGAAGGAGGAAAGCACCATTTTAGTTAGGATATTAGGGAATGCAGAATCTATGCAGAAGAGGCATAGAAACATTAAGTTGAGAAAGAAATTCATGAAACAAGATAAAAGTTGAAGAATAAAATAGTAGGTGCTGAAAAACAGGACAGCAGTGAACCGAAAAAGGTGGTCCTTAACATAGCAAAAACTATTTTATTTCAACAAAAAGAAGGCCTACTTAACTCTCAGCTTGAGCCCTCACACATTTTCCTCCTGGGAGCGCTAATTCCCAGATACAATAGCTGTATCCCCCAGACGGGAAAAAGACAATTAAAATGAGAGAAATACAAAATTTCCTGCTTTTGATTTATCAATAGTTCATCAACAGTCAACGGCAATTTACCCTAGTTAGTGCAATAAACCCTACCATGACATCACTACAAACATCACCAGCTATACAATAAATTCATGGTTACACAAATTACGGAGTATTTCTACTGAATTCAAGATAACTTAGTTCAGAATCTACAAACGCGACCTGATGTAGTGATGAAATATAGGAATCTATTTATCAAGCAACAAATACATCCAAAACCTGAAAATATGAACAAAAAATTGAATCAGGAGAGCTTCATTTTAGAGGCATAATATATGTTCATCTCCCTTTGCCACTCAAGTAATAAGATATAAATACTAAATACCCAACCACTACATACAGCCGAAGAATGATCAAGATTCTTCCTAAGAATCTCTAGCCACAACGAAGGTGTTCCAAAAGAGAAACGAGGAAGATACCACTTAGTATAGAATTTAGGGAACGTGAATCTATGTACAAGACGTTTTCCTCCAAAAGATCCAGTGCGCAGAGAAACAGCAAAATAAGGAGTTAATGAAACAAAGTGAGAGTTCCTTAAGAAAATTATGGATGTTTGAAATCAGAACAGAACTGAACAAAGTTTGTTATAAAATAAAAAAAACTATATTATTTCAACAAAAGGAAGGCCTACCTAACGTTCAGCTTGGGGTATCATACTTTCACCAAGGAGCGCTAATTTTCATGCACATTAGTTTTTTTCTAATTGCAATACAACCAATGGAATGCTGACAGCGCTGAAGATACAGTGAGGGGCAAAATAATACAACACGTTGATTAAATTGCCAGAATCCACAATTCTAGACCACGTACAATTACGAAAATTGGACCATATATAAACAGTAATATAAAAAGGTTAATAATATATCTAAAACCTTCAATATTCAATAGCAAAAAATATATAGGAACATGCATAATAAATACATGAACAAAAATTTACAACACATTTCAGATACACATACATTAACACTTCATTGCAGAGCTGTTATTACTATTTATAGCTTCAAGGCGTTTCGAGTAGTTCAATACCAGATTGGTACAGGTTTCGGGTGAAATCTTATTCAATTCTTCAATGCTAATTTCTTTGAATTCAGTGATATTGGGACCTCTGTTCTGAATCTTCAATTTTAATTCCCTCAGCAAGTTTTCGATCGGATTCATGTCTGGGGATTGAGTTGGCCATGCTTAAATGTTCATCTTCATCCTCAACCATTCCTAGGTTTCGTTTGTAATATGCTTTGGATGGTTATCTTATTGGAAGGTCCATCCACATTTGAATTTTATCAAACGAGCTGAAGGTAGGAGTCGCCCTTCCAATATTTCATGATATTTTTTGCCATTCATGGTTTCTTCAATGATGTGATTTTTACCTACTTCTGATGAGCTGAAACATCCGCACACCATGATTGAGCCACCTTCAAACTTGACAGTGGGTATTGTGCACTTTAGCTTATGCTCTTCGTTTTGTTGCCTTCAAACATAGTTTGTGCTGTTTCTCCCAAATAGTTCGATTCTGGTTCATCTGACCACAGTACAGAGTTCCAAAACGCTGATGGCTTGTATAAACGGTCATTGGCATACTTCAGCTTTGCCTTGAGGTAACGTTTCTGGAAAAAAGGCGTCCTACATGGGGTGCAGAAGTGAAGACCTTCACGGCGAAGTGCCCTGCTGATCGTGTGTTTGCTGGCTTCAATCCCAGACGCCTTGAGATCATCCTTCAATTCTTCATGAATAGTTGAAGGCGTCTGCACTACTTTTCGGACCAATTTTCGAACAGCAAGGACGTTAATCTTCCGTGGACGGTCAGTTCGAGGCTTGCTTAGAGTAGTATTCTGACGTTTCCAAATAAATATTATGGTTCCAACCGAGGCTATAGGAACACACGGTTGTGCACATATCATTCGATATTCCAAACCATTATGGAGCTCCACAATACGTTTACAAAGGTCTTGGCTGATGTCCTAATTCTTACCCATGCTTCCAACCTTTTAGAGTGAGAGTTGCTGTATCAATGCTACATTATTGGGCATGAATACTGACGAAAGTTCGGTTGCCAAATAGAAGAATGTATCAAAACATTCTGGAATAATCCTACAATCACTTTAATGCATAATATTGAGGAAAAAGTCAGATACTGTAAACTTTTGTTCGTCTTTATTATACATGTTGTATACATTTTTTCTATTAAATATTTGTAGGTTTTAAGTATATTATTGCCCTTTTTATACTACTGTTTATAAATAGTGTAGTATGAGTATTATTTTGCTCCCACTGTATGACTCCAGTTTTAATTATCAATAACTATAAACTTCCGCTGTCATAGCTTGGGATTTCTTATTCTAGCTGTGGTAACTATTTGCAGTTAATGGTTGAAATGGATAGCTTTTAGAAATGATATAGTAAAACAACAAGGGTTGATAAATCTAAACCAGATGCTTGCTAGCAATAATTATCTTCTCTACTTCATTTCAACACCAGGATTTGAAGTACTCATTAAGGATGATCGCCAAGGATGAGTGAAAGAATTATATGAAAAAACTACCCTTTCTTAAATAGAAGCAGTGGAAAAGTTGTCATACCCTAATTTCAACATTGAAAATTTCTTACATTTGCTCATTTTCCGGATGACTATGGATATTTAATAAATACGTAAGAAATATAAAAAAAGAGTAAATTAAATTTAGACTACAATAAAACAACCTATTCAAAAAATTTTACAAGCATGTGATAAAAACCAAGAATATTTGAAATTTAAAGTAGATAGTCTTTGAATTGATGTTGTTTATTATAGATACAGAAGTGTTGAAAAATATTTTGCTAGAGCAAAAATGATGAAATCCCAACACCTAGTGTCAAGAATGTTTTCAAAACAAACTTACTGGTGCCGGCATTGATGACGTTCATTTTTGGGTTAGCCTTGTTCTCCATAAGAAGTCTAAAAAGTCCCAAATTGTCTTTCTTAGCAGCCACGTGAAGAGCAGTGACCCCATGAGGATCGGCAACATTGACGTCTGCTCCCGCTTGCAGCAAGAGCTCAACCGAATTCATGCGGCTCTCGCACACTGCGTGGTGTAGGCTCGTCCAGTGACCGGCATCTCGCATATCTATTGCCAAACTGTCGAATGAAACATAGAATGAAACCAAACTACATACCTAATCAAAACCTATCCCAAAAGTTCACGTTACAACAATATTCAAAATATTATTTATGCCTTTGAGAAAAGTGCTTACCTATTATTTAAATTGCACTAAATTCTCAAGAGACTCGCATCTAGAAGGTTTGCTGAAGTAATAGGCTAACAAAATGGGTCAGTGTACCTATAATTGGGAAGTATTTTTATTTAAATGGGAGGAGCCCCAAAACCATACAAATATTTTTCAATACTCAGTAACTATTGGCCATGGATACTTCAGGTTAATTTTGATTCAAACCTCAATTAATTCAATTTTACCAGCTAAAACTTATACGTTTACACAAATAGTCTTTGCACCATTATGCAAAAAATTGATATTTTGTTCATGGCGTAAATTGGCCATTGAAAGCGTTGAAATTTGCAAAAAAACAAAACTGATTATTACTTATCTCAGTCTCTTCAATTTGATGAAATAACATTTAGATCTTTTCAAATATCCTTGTCAACCATCGTTTGGGATTCTCTTTCCTTCTATCAAGCAAATTTTTACGCATTTAAACTTTTTCTCACTGTAGTCTGGCTTATAGATCTTTCTGCACAAAAAACCTGAATATTTATTAGTAAGATTTTCACTGTTTTGAACTTAGTTGGAAGCTCTGATTATAGTAGATTAAGGGTTAGCATACCGCTTTGCACACCGCTTTGTACAAAATCAAGAAGTCAAAAATTTCAGCTTGATTGAACAAGAACTTGTTGAGCATACAAAAAGTTGCACAAGGATTTTGCAGAAACCTATTGGCAACTTTATTAGGTTGTTTGCTTTTTTTTGCGGAATCAGCTTCAGCTGCGGAACTTCTATCTCGCATCGAATGCTAAGAAATTTTTCTCACACGCTATTCTTGAGATCAGTGCCCATTAAATGTTCACAGGATTACCTTGTAACTCATTCTTACAGGATTATTTTGATTACTCCCATCAGAATTATCATTAATATTACATTAGGCAAGACTCCCTAGCTGCCACAGACTGTTCAGAGAGCAAAGGGAAATGACTGTTTAGTATGGACTCAAAGTAAACTGAGAATCTATGCACAAAGTGAGCTCCCACACAGGATACCTAGCACATAGAAACAGCAAGTAGAGCAGGAAGAAGCTAACGTGACCTTAAAGTATCTTCCCTGAGATCGCCAGTCCCCATAGCACAGGATAGACAAGCTCAACTAACAAACCTAATGCATATCCTATGCCTCATTAGGTGCTCTCAGTTAAAAGAAAAAACTTGTCACTAAAGAAAACTGGAAAAATTTGCGCACATAGTAAAACGAAAGCTAATACATTTAAAATTAAACTCACAAAACTGAAAATATTGTGCTCGGCTTAACTAACTAGAAACTCACCTCGAGACCCAAATAAAGATACTTACTTAAGTTTAGCCATGTTTGCCAGAAGAAAGGAAAGAACATTGCAACAGCCATAGTGAGCAGCAAGGTGTAGCACTGAGCAGGTCACTCCACACACACGAACCAAGGCAACGCACCGAACACCCCACTCGCCGTATGTCAAGAGTAGCTCCACCACCTGTAATACCAGTCAACCAATTAGTAGTCCTTCTAACATTGATTACTTGAGCATAGCTCTCACAGTTGACTTTCGTTAATGGTTGTGCAACAGACATCTCGGTTGATTGATTATGAATTGGTTTTAGCCTCTCATTACTACAACAATGATGTTCAAAGAGAGGAAGGATGAAGGCCCCATTTAGAATGGAGATAAGAGAATTTGGAATCTATGCACAAGGGGTTATCCAGCAAAGAATTCCGTGTGCATAGAAACATTAAGATAAGAAAGAAGGTTATGAAGCAAGATAAAGTTTAAGATGGATGTCAGAGGTGTTTGAAAACAGGACAGCAGTGAACCAAAAAAAGGTCCTTAACAAAACAAAACAATTTTTTTCAAACATGTGAGAAATTTCCTCAGTTTCTAGTGCAGGCCCAACTGTAACATTGTCAACCTTTTGTTGTGTCTGGGTTTTGTATGTTCAGGTAGGGTTTAGCCGAACAATAGAAATCAGTCATCTCCAGGCCAGCCTTTATTTTGGACCAACCTCGTCCTTCTTTTGATTTTCTTCAGTTACAGTGTCAAACTCATTTACGTTCCTTAAGTTAAATTGTGCGCAGCAAGTTACGTCCAACATGCTTGCTCTCATCTGGCAAGTTGACATTTTTCTGCAAAGATCTGCGTAACTCTAAGTGTTCTGAAGATCTGCAACTATGAGTCATTTTTCTCGCAATCATTTCTCGCCTTAACTCAACTAAACTTACCTTACCTTACTCTGCTTTTTTATTTAATGCTTAGTCTGACTGTGCGTGCGTGTGTGTGTAATTGTGTGCATGCCTAAATTTCTAAACCCCTTTAATGGGGAGTAATATTCTCCTAAAATTGCCTTACCTTGGCTGTTGCCTAAATTACCTTACCTTGGCTGTTGCCTAAATTACCTTACCTTGGCTGTTGCCTAAAATTACCTTACCTTGGCTGTTGCCTAAATAACCTTGCCCAAGATTTGCTCATTTAGCAAGAGAGTGCAAACTCTTCCTCAAGCAATTCTTCCTTCTTTCTTCTTGTTTCTTTCTGAAACTTTAAATCTTCTCTCATTCTGAGTCTACGTCTGAAAGTTGCCGCACACTAGATCAAATTAAGTTCAGGTTATCTTATCTATGATCTATCTGTTGAAGTATAACCAGATAAATTCCTTCTTTATATTTTTTCATTTTCTGGCTGTATGTTAACCTATGCCTTAATCTTTCTTCACAGTATGACTCTTGCTGCAATGGCTACCTTGGACCTGTTCATGCTACTTCTCTAGTTTTCACTCAGTCCTTAACTCTGAGGTAAATGCTCCCTTATTGAATTCCTTTAAAAACTTGAGTTATATTGAAATTATGCCCAATATTCACTATCTTTCTCTTATTGCCTCTACATTTCTTTTGCCTTTCTAGATTGGCATTTATCGGCCTTAGCGGGTTGCTCATGCCTCTGCGTTTGCATGCCGCTGCGGTGTTCTGTATGCCCTAACATTCTGCAATCGAATTCTCAAACTGGAAGTTCTTACGACATCTGTTCTTCACTGAAGCTAACGGAAGTGCTTTCCAGAACATTTATTTTTTGTTTAATAATTGGTATACCTGTTCTTTGCTGTGCCTGGAGGAACTCTAAACTGCCTTAATTTCACCGACAATAATTTGTCACCCAAACTGGAGGGATTAACGCCTGCTACTTTTACTATGTTGCGCTTGGGCTCTCGTTGGAGCTTTGCGCCTCGTTCTATGCTTGGTCTAATAAATTTATTGGTATTATTTCTTTCTGTTTGGCCCTCCAGCAAGAGTTGTGTGAAGAAAATCTCCACAAGCAAAAAGAAGGCCTAATTAACTCTCAGCTAAGGACCTCACATTTTCCCCCTGGGAGCAAAAGATATCTTTGTAATCCACATCCCAAATTACATGTACATATCTATGTTATCCAAAACACAAATTATATGTAGAAGTTGTGTTGATTTTATCCTGTACTTGTGCTAAAGAATTAATTTTCAAAATTATACTTTTAGTTAATGATATTACTGCAAACTTTTGAGCATGAAATAAGTAACTTTTATCATGGTAATAACAGTATTTGACACTAAATAAGCTTCCAGGACATAAGTTAGTCACTTGTTACTAATATGGTGCAAGACCCGTACAACCACAAATAATGGGGCAATTCTGCGTGACGAGTCTTCAAGTGTCCTAATAAATTTTTGGTTGATTTTAAACCACTCTTACACTAAATGATCCCGTGATGCGGCCACAAAGCGTAGAAGATCTTTTCCACATTTAACTTGTTGTTCAAGATGGCCCGCACATATTTTCTATGGGGTTCACATCTTGGGACTTAGCTGGCCAGTCTAAATGCCTGATTGATCCTGGATGCTTGTCAGGCAAATTCATGATAAGTCTGGCTTGGCTAACTTGGTAGTTGTTGTCTTGAAAGATAGGCAAAACAACATGCCTTCCTTTCATTCAGATATTGCACAAATGGCAAAACTTGGTTATATAGAACCTCAATGTAGCCATGCTGGTTGTGTCTGACGAACACCTCAACTAAAGGATCCACTTCAATGTAATTAAAAGAGCAAGAGAACATAACAGAACTTCCCTCTTTTAAAAACTCAAAACAAAGAAAGAAGAAAGCATTTAATATTGAAATCATGTTCATTATAATTTCACAAGGTCTTATAATGTATAATGCAGTATATAAGAATCTATTCATTCTAATAAACGTTTTGGAGTCCAGCTTCATCCTCAGTAAGTCAATCTGTAAAACAAACAAAAAAAAGCCTAAATCTTAGAAGCTAATGTTTGCATTAAAAATTTAAATCTGCAATGGAAATGAATTATTTGTAATATTAAGAATGGGTTTTTCATTGGCTATAAATAGAGATTCTCAAATACGCAAGTCTAAATCATTTGAGGCAGTATTTGAAATTTAAAAAATGTCTTCTGCTATGCAGTCGCAAAACTGTTTACTGTGAAGGTGAACAGACAAAATCAAGTTCAAAATGCATACACTGTAGAATCATTAAGTACATTTAATAGATTAGATTAATGAGTGAGGCGGTTGGGTCAAAATTCGTCTACTATGGTGACTGATTCCTCGGTGCTGGGCAATCCTTGTGTAATATGGCTTAGTCGTCATGCCAACATGGCCAGATGTTCACTGTACACAACTAAACATAGACAACAGATGCCCGCATTTGTTTAGGAATCTCGTCTTAGTAGTGGATAAATGAACTAACTTTCAGAGAATTGACACACAGTTTCATGGTAGGAAAATGGCCCTTGAAAAGCATCTCCAAATCTCTTAACATCTTATTAGTAAAATCTCTGAAATACAGGAAAACACAGTGGAGACATTGCATTGGCTCTGGAAAAGTGCTAGTTATTGAATATTTTCTAGCCAGAATCTGTTCGGTTTGAACATAAACTATAGATGAAGGAAACCCGTTTTGACAAACTTTTTTCAGAAAAGTGAACTCACCATTTAAGTTCACATAGTTTGAACAAATGTTAAAAGCTCAATTGAATAAGATCTTGATGGTATTAATTTTGAACATATAGTTGCAAAAACTGGAAAAATTGAAAATTTGAGAATCTAAAAAAGATAGACAATTATTGTTTTTAATTTTGACTGTAAATTTTCTAGAAGGGTGCTAGGAATTCAAATGGTCTTGGAACATGGTGGCATGACTAGGAACTCGAAATAATAAAAAAAGTATCATCAATGTATCTTTGGTAAAATGTGGATTTAAAACTTGTAGGGCAATCCACCAGCTATTTTTGCTCCCAATGGCACTTAAAAATATTTGCTAACGTTGGGCCCAAAAGTAGACCCATGCCAGACCTTCAATTTATTTATACAATTTGCCAGCAAAAATCAACATATTTCAAAACTGAAAGTTCAAACAGAGTTGTAAATTAAGTACTTTTAAGCCCCAAAACCACATCTGTTGCTGAGGCAACATAAGCATTTAAAATTCTGTTAATTGATTGTTTCTGTCAGAGGAATGTCAGTAAATAAACTTTCAACACCAAATGAAGCTATCATACTATCTGTACATTGAAATGATGTAATCTTCTAAACAAACTTCAGAAGACTAGTTTTACTGGATTGGGTTCAAGTTTCTTCAGTTTTTGCAACCATAGATTTAAAATTCATACTATCAAGTCCTGATTGAATCAAGCTTATAACATTTGTTCAAACCATATGGACTTGCACGGTAAATTTACTTATCTGAAAAATTTTTTCATTCAAAATGGTTCTCTTCATCTAAAGTTCATGTTCAAATTAAAAAGTTTTTGGCTTAAAAATACTCAATAACTAGTACTTTTCCGAAGGCAATACAACAACTTTATTGTGTTTTCTTGTATTTTCAAAATTTTACTGAAAGTTGGCTCATTTTTCTGCTACAAAAATGTGATTCCTAAACGAGTGGAGGCATCCGTTGTCTAAAAGTTAATAATGTACAATGCACATCTGGTCGGCATGATGACTTTGCCATTCTACATAAGGATTGCCCAGCACCGTGGAATCAGCTACCGTAGTGGAAGACTTTAAACCGAACCGCCTCACTCGTCTATTCACCTTCACAGCGAACAGTGCTGCGACCGCATAGCAGAAGACAATTTTAAACTTTTAAGTACTACTTTAAATGATTTAGACTTGCGTTTTCTAGAATCTCTATTTATAGCCTAAGAAAAAACTATTCTGAATAGTACAAAGAGTTCATTTCCAATGCAAATTTATATGTACATTTTTAATGCAAATGTGCTTCTTAGATTTGATTGTATTTTTTCTTTTTTTAATGAATTACAAATTGACTTCCTGAGGATGGAGTTGGTCTTTAAAACATTTTATAGAATGAATAGATTCTTCTTTGATATTTTATAATCAGACCTTGCAAAATTCGAATAAACATGATTTCAATATTAACTGCTTTCTTCATTTCCAAGTTTTTAAAGATCATTCGATTAAAGAAAAGTGACTTTCCTAATTTTAGTATTGCCCTTTGCTAACATGCTACATTGAAGGCATCAAGAGGTCTTCGATGAACATGAGTGGGCATCAATATTACAGAGATAGACCCGTGGTCCAGTTGACCACAGGAAACTTTTCTACTCCTCTACAGTCCTACGGATGAGGGCTTTGGCCTCATATGGTTGATATCAGCCAAATAGTTGAAGTCAGCCTTTAATGAGTCAATTTGCTTCATACATCAATGGCATGACGTTCCCTACAGAAGGTTCGTTCAGAGACACCCAGAGAAGTGCTATCATTGACGTTTTGTAGTAGTTCCATCCTTGATGTAAAATGGAGAACAATTTAGGACACAGAGCAGCAATCCCTATATGTTAGAATTTTTGTCCGACTACATATTTACCTTGAATTTCCATATGTGCCGGCTTGTTTCCATTGTTGGTAGACCCGCATAACAGTAATGAAATATCAGCAAATTAGACTATTTCCTTCATTGGGTGTCCTTTAGCCCAACAAAATGCAACAGCCTGCCTCTTTCTGCCATTCCAAGACATCCTGCTTTCGTCCCATCGTAGTGGAGCAACTAAGTCTATGCCTTGGCAACTCTGAATAAAGACTGATATTGGTTCACGACTTTCATATAACTCAAACTTTAGTCATACCCTTGAACAGTATCGACAAACGTAGTAAACAACCAGAACTTGAAACGCTCAAGGTAACTAATTTCAAGTTCTAAGAGCTTAGTTTAGGAGTGCATAGGTGAAAAATGTAGTTAAGGCCAATAGGAATAAAAATTGCAGCAACGCAAGCATTTTCAATAAATAAATATATCACCCGTAGGACCTGTAAAACAGGAAAAGTCAAAACATTTGACTGTGAACTATGATAATTTTTTAATGGAAGCACTGGAAAACTCTAAGTCAGTGAGTGATAAAGTATGAAGCGCAGAGAAATAAAGGTGTCTGCGCACATAAAAAATGACATCGACTTCAACCATGACTGTAATAACTACTGTGGTGTATGCTCCCGGTAGGCGCAGAAAGAGGGCGCTGCAAAACTGTCTGGGCCAGTGGCTAAATTAGGGGTCAATTGTTGAGCGATGGAGTTCATGAGAAGTTGTTGCACGGGTGCTCAATGCATTTCCCTCTGTGATTTCTGAGGCAGTTGTGTCTGCGGCAGCAATGGTGCTGTGAGACCGTGGGACAGTTAGACCTTTGTGCAGAGTGTTTTGTGGGTAGGGCCAAGGTGAGGCTGCGGTGGTGGTGAAGGGATTTGGAGGAGACTATGAGTGGCGAGGCAGCGAATTGCAGATGTGCACGTTGCAGCTGGGCTGCTGGTGAAGCTTGATTGCATACTAGCAGCTGGGCTGCTAGTATTTTCGAGGTGAGAGAGAGAGTGTGTGTGTGTGTGTGTGTGTGTGTGTGTGTGTGTGTATGCGCAGCTGGGCTACACGCACGATGCGTGCGGGTAGCTGGGCTAAATTTCGCACACGGTATAATTTTGTTTTTCAACCACAACAACCTACCACAGCGCAGAGACATGGATTCCCAGAAATCAAGAAAAAAATTCACATATACTGAAGTAGATATATCAGAGTAACAGAAATATTAAGGGAAGCAAACGAATTTTCATTTTGAATTCTTTGAAAAATGAATTAAAATACTTCCGGAGCAAAATAAACTTTCAAGTATTCACAGCATGTTTATAACATTAAAAAAAAAGTTGAGGCCATAAAAATTTTGAAATTTACCCACACCCCCCTCCCCTCCCTCTCCATGGAAAATTCCTCAACATTTCAATTTCTCAGCCAATATTGTACATAGAGACAAATATTTTTTGTTTGTTTGATTTATAGTCAAAATATCTACGATAACTAGGAAAGGTTTTTTGTTTTTGCTAAAAAAAGAAAAATTGACAACTGTTTGAATATTAAAAACATAGTTATTTTTTTCTATGGACAGTGAAAAAATTTCTAATCAACTTTTCAAACAAACTTTCCCTAGCATTCATCGTACTCACTTTGCTTTTCACGATGCAAAAAAAAATCTTCTCAATAGCTTCATAACTGTAGGTGAAATTGCCCGTCAAAGTCTATGACCTATATTTTGAGAAAATGTCGGTCAAAGTTACCAAACACCATAATGCAGAGTACACATTGTTTCCTTTGTATAATTTCATATCTTTTTTCATCAAAACTTACAAACTAATACACTACTAATAAGTCTAAAACATTTTAGATAAGTCTTCCATAGTTGTAATAAGTCACTACCACTAATAAGTCACTAATACCTGCTGCAAACTGCTGAGGGCCCCGAATGGTTTTTCCCTATGAAATATTCAAGAATTGAAAAGAAATACTCTGAGGTATTCACAGCATGTTTATAACATTCGAATAAACATTTAGAGCCCACAATGTTTTAAGAATATTCCCACACCCCCTTCTAGGGGTTTTTATTCTAGGAATTTCACATGACAGACAAGCACAAAACCACTCACTAAGAAGGTCAAGAGACCACTGAACCTCTTTAATGAATAGACAGTTGTCTAAAAACACAGAAAAAACTTTTGGACCCACCAACCAGAGCTAAGCAGAGCCGCAGCTGGTCTCTCTGAGCGCAACTGCGAGGGAGGGAGAGCAATTTGAGGATAATTATGGGGGTTTGGGTTGCCAACACGGGACAAATGACGTTTCTACGTGATAGAGGGAGGGTTTAGGAGCATTTTCAAGCAATAATCTCATTTCCAGTTTTGGGCCCCAAAAACCGTTTGCTTCCCTTGAGTTCACTACAGTAAAAGTGTAACAAATTCAGTGAGTAAAAACTGGAAGAAAATCTACAAACTGTACAAACTTTTGAAGAAAATAGAAGACACTACTTTTCACTACTACCTTCACCACATTTTACTGACGCATACGGTGTTTACGGTGAGGTGTTTTTTGCTTAAGGACTAGCAATGAGTGCAATGTGCCATTCTGTAGGTGGTGGAACGTGTAAAATTTGCAGGAATGCCTTAAGGGATCGTCTGGACTCTCTCTTCATCACTTGGTGAGACTGGAGCTCTCCTGCACCTCATACAAGTGTGAACCCTGTGTCACTTGGGAGAGTGGAGACCATTTCGAGACAACTCGTGATAAGATCTTGCAGTTTTTTGATGGAGTGGAGGAAAAAATAGAAGACCTTGTGACAGCTTGGCCGGCTGTCTCGTTAGCACCGGCTAGTCCGGCAAATGGTGAGGTCTCATTTTCATTAGATTTCTTGGCTGGAGTTGGTGGCGAGGAAGAGAGGATCGAGCAAACCGAGGAACTGGAGCCTAGTAAGTCGAAGTCTGCAGATTCCATGAAGAAGATGTGTAGGTATTACTTGAATAAAAATTACAAACATGGGGTGAAGGGAGGTTGCCAGTACTCACACCTCAAGCTGTGCTGTCTATTTGTAAAGTTTGGTAAGAAGCTGAAGGACGGCTATCATAAGGGCCGGAACTCTGACTTCCACCATCCTGCGTTATGTTGGAAGGAAATGACGGGTTTAAGCTCCAATCATAAAAGATGCCAGTTTCTCCACCCAACCGGAATTAAAACAAAAAATGTTATGATGGAAGGTGCAGAGGCCAGGCCGTTAGGAGGAACGCATCTGGTCTGTTCCAAGCACAAGCCTCAATCACTGTGACGCCGTCTGCAGAGGTATTCAGAGGTCAAGCAAAGGAAGTTCCATACCGACAAACTGGGCAAAGGTGAGGAATCCAATCCAAGCGGTGATGGGAGGGGAGGATTACCTCTGGCAAATTCAGCTCCTTTTTTAGACCTATGCCGGTAGGTGCTGAGAATACAGGAACAGTTGGAAAGGTTGCTGAAAGATGGAGAGAGCAGATCCACAGGTCCGAGCGCCCCTGTGAGCACCCGTCGAGTGGGCTGAAGAGAAAGCGTAGCTAATGAACCATTCTGAGTTGCAATGTTGAAAGCCTTAACCACTTGGGGAATGAAGTGAGCATGCTGCAAGACCCCTTCAGAATGATTCGGCCTTTATTGCTGTGGTTAAGACACATTTGAATAATGATATCGCGGATGATGAGTTTCAGACGAAAGGGTACAGTCTTTATCGAGCAGACAGGCTACCAGGCAGAAAAAGGGCAGAGTGACGATTTTTATCAAGGCAGACTTTGCATTGCAGACTTCGTCCAGTTGCTCGGACGAAGTGGTTGAGTATTTGATGGTCTGGCTAAAACAGTTGATGCTGGCCTTTGTAGTGATCTACCATCCTCAGGCCTCTGGAATATGCAACTTTGTACAAGCCCTGGGCTACATTGAAACGAAACTGAACGAATTGGGTGTTTCTCTACCAATGATAATATCAGTGGGTGACTTGAACTTTCCCACAAAGTCTATGGGGGCATAAACCAGTCAAGATTGCAAGCAGCTCGCTTTGTGTCGTTTTTGGAGCGGTTTGCCCTAGAACAATACGTAGCGACACCAACACGACTGAATACTGTTCTTGACATGTTCCTCACAAATGATGATAAACTAGTGGGAGATTTTGGTCGAGGATACTATCCTGTGATTCTGACATTGACCAACCTTGGACGGGATATCCTCTGATAACTAAGAACTTTGGACCAATGATCTCAGTGTCCAAGAGGTCTATGACGATCTTCGTGGAAGGCTGTTCAAAGTTTGTCAAAAGCATGTGTCTCCGAGAATGGTGAGGAAGTTGAAGTTGGTCCTTAGAGATTGTAAGATTGCTATGAGAAAAGGGAAACATCTCTCTAAGCACTTAAAAAGCGTGACCTGCCCAGGCACCAAGCTCCATATAGAAAGACAGTGGAACTGGTGAGGCAGTTGTTGTAAATCAAAAATACATGAATAATCTTCAGTTGGCCCTTTTTGTGAGGAAGGTAATGTCATCGGTGACCTTGCTGAAAAGAATGTGGTGTTGAGAGCGCAGTATGAATCGGTGTTCAGTACCTCGGTGAATCGAAAAGAGCATTTTGCTGAGGAACCTTGTACAGGAAGGCAAAAGACAGACTGCTAGGATGAAGTCAATTTTACTGTGGATGACCTGGGTGACGGTATTGACAAACTCTCCTTGATATCGGCCCCTAGTCCCGATGGGCCCCTGCCATCCTGTTAAGAAAATGTTGCCAGCACATAAAGAAGCCTCTGCATATTTTGTAGAGACTCTAGATGAACTCGGGAGAAATCACCCATTTGTTGAAACTGGGAATTATCACCCGTATCCATAATGGAGGGGAAAAGAACGTACCAAAAAACTGCTGGCCAGTTGCTTTGACATCTCGCGTAATTAAGGTATTCGAGAAGGTAATAGTGAAAAAAATAGCGAAGGTTTTGGAGAGCAATGGTCTTTTCAACGAACATCAGCAGAGCTGTAGAAAGGGTAGATTGAGCTTCTCATAATTGCTGGAGCACAATGGATTAGTGATGGAAGCACTGGGCAGAGGGAAAGCGGCAGATGTAGTGTATCTCGACTTTGTCAAGACTTTCAATAAGGTGTGCTCATGACTAAGTTGAGGACTCAATGCTTCAGAGGGAAATTTTTTGCGTAGATCTGCTCCTATCAGACTGCAAGCAAGTGATTGCTATCAAAGAATTACACTCAACAGAGTCGTGTGTAGTGAGCGGAGTCTCGTGGGAGTCGGTACTAGGCCCCTAACTTTTTTGGTCCACATACCCTATATAGACCATAATCTGTAGCACTCACATGTATCATCGTTTGCAGACGGTACGAGACTAACAAATGAGGTGATGCGAGCGGACGACTGTGTCGGATTGCAGGAGGATCTAGAAAAGATCTATGTATGGGCACACGATAATATGGAATTCAATGAGTGCAAGTTTGAGCTCAACCGGTATGGGAAGCATCCGGTCAAAGACTATCTGTACACCACATAAGGTGGATTGAGAATTGAAAAGTGTTCTCTGAGACCTCGAGATGATAGTTCAAGACAAAGGAGGTTTTCAAGAGCAGATCAATCTCCTGGTTACCAGATACCAGATACGGTGGGTTTGGAGGGTCTTCAGGACGAGAGATCCCAAGCCCATGCTGGTGCTTTACAAGGCATTAATACTGCCCCTTGTGGAATATTGCTCCCAACTCTGGAACCAACGAACAAAGAGTCTCATTGTGAAATTGGACGGAGTACAGGGACGCTCACGGCCAAAATCTCGGGTCCAGCACTTAAATTATCGGAGAAGGCTGGATCACCTCTCCCCGTTTTCCCTTGAAAGATTTTTGATTTGAAGCAAGGTACTTATTTATATTATATTTGAAGCAGGGTAACATACATAATAATTTGCACATGGAAGATGGTGCGTGAACTGGTGCCTAATTTCACAGATAAAAGCCTAAAGCTGCGAGTTTGGCAGCACAAACGCTTTAGGAGGCTGTGCGTAGTGCCCATGTTCAATGACAGGGCAGCTGCCAGTATTCAGTCCAGACATGAGCAATTCTTTGCAGTAATGAAACCAAATCTGTTCAACAGCATACCGAGGTGCATGAGAAATTTTGAGGCATCTTTGGAAACATTTCAGAAGAAGCTGGATGGATTTCTGAAAACAATTCCTGACAAACCTTTGCTTCCCCCATTACTACCAGTCTGCTGCGAGGAACGGCAAACTGCAGCAGCTCGCTGACATGAGAGCAAGCGCGGTGTAACTTTGCATCAGCAACTGGGTGGCGTTTCAATGTAAAACGGATCTGGATGATTCAAACACCAACCCAAGACACTACTAAGAATGAAGAAGATCAGGGCACAAAATCGAATGAACAAGAGTTGAGTATTGATATAAGGCGCAAGAAGCGGGACATGTGTAGATCAGATAAGAAGCTTGTTTAAGATACCTTAACCACAACAAAGGTGTTTCATAAGAAAAGAAGGATGGATTCAGTACGGAGTTGAGGAAACGGGGTCTCCATGCATAAAATGTGTTTCCACACAAGATGAAATACAACAGAAGTTGAAGAATAAAGTAGTTGGTGCTGACAAAAAAAAAAAAAAAACAGGAGAGAACTGGGAAAAAAAGGTCCATAACAAAACATAGAACCTATTCTATTTCAACAAAAAAAAAGACTTACCTTACCTTCACCAGGACTTTACATTTACCCTAGAGAGCATTAATCCATATAAATACAATACACGAATACCATCTTCATTGTGCCTTTCGTTATTGCAAGATTGTGTCATTGCTCTTTCGTTTTCGAGATTGCGCTTTTGTTATTGCTCAGAGAATGGTGTTGCCAGACAGCTCCATATAACCAAGCAAGCAGCATCTCTTTGGTCAGCACAATGGTTGTACTACTTTCTATCAGCTTGTGGTTTCTTGCCCTCAAAATAAAGCGACAGAAATCAACACGAGTTCTGGATGCAAACTTGGAAGCCCCAAATAAGAGGAAAGTGACAAGCATATAAACAAAATTCAAAGTGTTGAAAAACCATCAGGAAGGGTTGAATGATATGGAGATATCTGAAGTTTTGGGGATTCCTGCATCAAGAGTAAGATTTATCATCATAAATGAAACTAAAATTAAACAGAGTGCAAAACGTATTCCTGTCTCTGCTACTCAAAAAATTCAGAGCCCATCGAAGGAGCTTGCAACAGAAGCTGGTTTTGCGAAACTAACATTAGATCATATTAATGAATTTCTAAGCAGTCATGAACAGGAACTTTCAGTTGATGAATAAGTAGCTATACACAATGATAGCAGTGAAGGCAATGTTACAGAAATTCTTGCTGAAGATTTACCTAATGAAGTAGTAGCAGTAAATGAAAGAAAAAAGGATTAAACAGAATTTATGAAAGTGGCTGAAAAACTCGAGAGGAAGGCAACATCAGTAGAAGTGGACGGGGAAGAGCAAAGAAACATCGCTCATTCCACCAATCAATTGACGCATTGATGAGTTACTATAAGAATAAATGAATTATTGGTGGTAGCTATTACATTTCTTTAGTAATTATTAAAATTTCACTGTTTACAGCAGTGATGGCATAAAATCGTTCTTCTATCATTTAATTTTCATGTCCTATTTTCAGTAAGATATTTAATGTGTTAATTCTTGTTAGTGTGTCATAATTTGAAATAACTGCCAAATATCAAACGATTTTTTCTCCTCCAGTATCATAACAATAGCTTCATAATAACTAATTAGAGACCCTACTCCTGAAGCATTCGTAAATAGCTTAGTTACCCGCAATAACCACTTTCTCTGAATGTTTTTGTTATTGCGCTGCTTCCGACGTTGCTCAAAGTTTTTGGAACACAACAGCAATGACGGAGGTATTACTGTAGCGGCATCCCCCTGAGGGTATAGACTATTGAAGATAAAGCCATGACTAAGGTACAAAAACATTCAGTGTACTACATACAGAAAGGAACAATGCAAACTACATAGTATTTGGAACAGATGTATTTGGTCTTTGTCTGACGGTTACTCATACATATGTTTTTTTGTTTGAAGCACGTTTTCTTCTGCGACATTATACTTATCTTAAATTTGAGGACATATACTTTTGTTTCACTGATTAGACTTGTATCTATGCAAATAAGCACCTACATGAAAAAGTGAGTGAGTTGATTCTAATGGGATGCTCTGTTGATGCCATTAAGAGACTCTGAAGGGATGTCAATTTCAACTACTCTGATACACAATTTCTACAGCCTGAATATTCTACAGTGCTTCTCTGAAAATAGAGAGATAGTGTTACTATGTTGATAAGTGCATAAATAACACCAAACCAGTAAAACATATCAGAAGTGTTTATCATTATGAATATTATTAAAATAATTTTGTACTCCCTGGACATATCAAAAGTGATCTCAAGAGAGCAAGAGAAAGAATCATTTAGTAAGGTAAGAACTAAAGAAAATGGAGAATCTGTGCACAATGTATGTTCTCACCTATGGATACAGAGGGCATAGAAATAAGTTAAGAAAGAAAAGACAAAAAAACATGAAAGCTGCAAAAATCAGAGTGGGCATGAAAGAAAGAAGTCCTGAAGGCCTCTCTAAAGCAGGAGTAACCAACTGGAAGCGCCAGTCTTATTAGCATCTTATCGTATACTCCGAGGGGGTCACTCCCCTAAAGAAAATTAGCACAACTTATTATTCTTTGTATCAAAAAGTTATTGAAGCAATGGAAATTATAAAAAACTTTAATGAATTTGCACCACAAAGTACTAAGGCATAGTAAACATGAACAACCCTTGTTGCCAGAGAATGGCTATCTTCAGTTTAGGTGCAATGGGAAACTCACAAACTTTCCAAAATGAACTCATGCTTTTTTAGATAATATAGAAAAATCATGAAATATCTAATTTTACTACAAGCGCCTACAACAACCATAAGCCATGTAATTAGCAATGTGTTCTTAAAAAATTTATCCAAACAGTTGCACACTTGCCATTACTCTATAACAAGAGTGGAATAACTGCCTCAGATACAACCACAAATAAAACAAATTCCGATTTCTTTCAAAACCTACCTTGACTCGATCCTTGTATGCAGCATAATGTATGGCCTGCCAGCCTGCCTTTGCGTCCTTGCAGTGTACATCAACACCAGACTCTAGCAGCACTCGAGCTACTTCCACATGCCCTGTAAGTTAGGGATCGAAGCAGGTCAGCTAGAAAAACTCTGCTAATTATTATTATTTTCCTTATTGCTAGTGAAAGCTACTAAGTGTAACTGAAGTTAACATTGACACGATGGCACAATGATTATCATTAATATTACACGACTCATTGAAAGGATAGGCATATCAAGATGATGGATTTATGCTGCTCATTAGGGTAGTCAAGTGGGTACAACACACTACCATAAGAAGCATAAATTCAGACCAGCAGAGGGAATATGATTATTTTAGGATATTATACAACAAAAAAATGAGGCTAATTTATACAGTAGATGGCATGCATTTTTAAATAAAAAAATTTAATGCACTTGAAGAAAGTGTCGAAATTCAAGCCGTTGCTTGAACGCTGAGGTCCTTTGCGGACTTTGTAAGGCAGATTTAAAGGCCTTCTGCAATGAAGTTCTTGGGCTGTGATCCTCTTAATCAGCCTAAAAATTAATAACGCTGGTAATTTACGACTATGCAGAGCAATGGTGGGGGTTCCTCACATCTTTGGCAAAAAACGTATATGCAAACACTAAAACATTTGTCTGCTCTTCTTGTTACGAGTCCCAAGCCATAGCAACGGATTCGGGCAAGCTAACGAGCGTGTCTGCCAGAGGTCGACACGACAGACTTAACTCAGCTGTGAGCGCGGGTGCAACTTCCTTTGTGCTCCGCAGCACTCCAGCAAACCGACCCTTGCTATCGGGGACTCTTGCGTCCTTGACAGCCGGCTACATTGAAGAGTGTTTGCCTGAACATAATTTTTGAATCTTCAGGTGAGCCTCTTAGCTAATCATGCTCCGCTTGTCATTAATTATCATTATTTCAGCGTTACCGGCCCCGGATGGGTGCCCGGTAATTTGTGTGCAGTAGGGCCTGTTAATTCGGGGTTAGTGTCCACTGGGTCGGGTGGAAGCACACAAATTTTATTCAAAAATTATACTACTTCAAACTTAATTTAAAACTCTTAAATCATTTTCGAAAATTTTATTCGAAAATATTTTTCTAACTTTTTCACCATAAGAGACACTCTTTTGAGAGCTTAAAATGTTGTAAGCCATGCTGCTTTTGCGCAGTTTTGCCTAAAAGGCAATTCAGCCGGCTTGATCTCAGCGTCCGCTAGTGATGGTAGAGCTTGGCAAGAATTCGACAGGTTAAATCCTGGAATCTATCTATTCTTATCTTAAATTTTTCCTTTTCTTTTTCAACAAAAAATTTTTTTGATAACAAAAGAAAAATTTTTTTCTTAAAAGCCGCTGTCCGGAGTAGCGAGGGCCGGTCTCAGTCTCATTAGATATAAGACGAGTGTAACCGGTGTTGCATTGTAAGTCGAGGTTCCCTTTTTTTGTGTTGCTTTAGAACCTTACAATTCTTACAGGTTCTGGCCTCTGTTGAATCTCGTCTAACCTTTATTAGGCTCACTCATTAAAAAATATAGTTAACTATTCTTAAAAACAAAAAAACTTCAATGTGTGAACTTCAAAAATAGAAATGGTGTAAAATTAAAAGTGCAATTGGTGGGGAAAATGTATTGTTTGTGTATTTCTATTTTCAGTAATGTATTTTTCTATGATTTTTGAAGGGATGTAACTTGTCCACTCTAGGGTGTTGACGTGACTGTGTTAATTTCCCTTTTCTGATAAGCATTGAAATTTGATTTGATTATGGAAACTGAAAAATATACTGCCTTAGCCTTAAGCATTAGATTGCGGGGCATAAAATGTAGCATTACCTCTCTTAGAAAAAAAAACACTTTGACCTAGCTGTGAGACTGCCTTTCTTGTTGAAGCTATCCCTCAGTTGAGTGGACTGCTGCAGTCCTTTAGACTATTGTCCTCTACTATTCCTATTGATATTGATGAGGTTTCTGAGGAGGAACTAGCTGGGAGGGCAGAGTACAAGGTTCAGGTGATTGAGTTAATTGTAACACTAAAAAAACTTATTTCCACTTCCCAGGTGTTGAACTCTAGTGATACCGGTTTACCTTCTGTGTCTAAAGTTTCTCCTTCTGATGCACTTTTAAATATCTTTAGAGCTTCAGTTGACACTGAAGAAATTCAGTGACAATGAAGGCTGCCCCTTTAACTTCCTTCACTTTCAAGAAGTCTTTTTCTAATGCCCTTCAAGCTTACCCTAGCATGAGTGAAAGGCATAACTTCATTTTTCTTAAAAATAAACTTCAAGGGAGAGCTCTCAGTTTGATAGAGGGACTTCCTAATGAAGAGACTAGTTTTCAGTCTGCTTGGGCTTTTACTTAAGCAAGATTTCCTCAACGCTGATGAGTTAATCTCATTAGCTCTTGATGAGGTGCTTAGCTGTCCCAGTGTTCAGAGTCTAGCCAAAATAAATTCTATCCTATCTAAGATTAAGTTTCGCCTTCTTGAGCTTTCCAAGCAGGGTTTGGATTTCTCGGGAGAGAAATCGAGAAACCTTCTCCTTTCTGCTGTTATTAAAACTAAACTTCCTGATTTTTTTCTGCTGGAACTCCTGCGCTATTCTAAAGCAAGTTTCTTTTCTTCAGAAATGTTTGAGAATGCCCACAAAGTGCTTTCGCTTCTTGAAACAAAAAGCAACTCTAAACCGGCACGTGTATTCCGTAGTAAGGAGGTAGAAGTGGCGACCCGGACTGAGGTTAGTGACAAAATGCAACATTCGCCTAGGCCTAGTAAGCCGCCTGTTGTTAAGGTATGTCGATTCTTTCTGGAACAATGACATACAAACTGTGTAAGAAAATTTCTCGAAAAAATATGCACAGATGTATCTGTATGAGTGTCTCACTAGTGTATAAATTAGTTTACAAAGTTAAATTCATGTATTTCTAAGAATTTTGCTGAAAGTTTCAAGCCCCCAGATATGTCCACTTGATCTCAGGACTCACACATTTGAAAGATGCCAAATATGCCCACTTGAACTATTGAAGAAAAAATAGAACAGTATATTTGCTTAATAAAATAGTCGTTTAGCGGTTTAGCCTATAATTAACCACTAGTGAAAAAATTAAAGAAAAACACTTATACTCATTGTCAATTAATAGGTTGGCACTACTAATTTCTATACATAATTTCTATACATTATTGTCTATTTTATAATGCAAAACACACATACTTTTGATACAATTTCATCATTTGCTTAGCACTTTATTGCAACAATTTTTCATTCATACTTGTTTGTAAAAAAAGTTTCATACATTTATTTGCAATACTTCATATTCTATGCACTCTTATTATTTCCAAGAGCATCCATCCCATGGTGTAACTGGAATCAGTTTCTTCTCTTCAAAATGATGACCTAGTAAAATAGGAAAACATATTGCTGCTATATTTTCAAGTGGCTCTGAGGACAAGCTGGCCTACTATTGTAGTTTATTTAAAACGCAAGAATTAGAAACTGATGATGGTCAGGATCAAAAAGAACCTATAGCAGTGGACAAAATCTGGGCACAATCAGAATCACAAAATATTCTGCAAGCTCGAACATCTTCAACAAGGCTGAACTGGAAAAAAGACGAGCAAATTACTGAAGATAGTTTGCCTCCTGTTTAAAAAGTTCAAGCCACCATTACCACATGTGAAACACTATTGAACTATTTCAAATTATTTTTAATTGATAAGCTCTTTGATAAATATGTCTACAAACCAACATACACTGCATGTCAATTTAATAACCAGATTAAATTTTTTCCATTATTTCAGATATACAGGTATTTTTTTATAAAATTTGCAGGGAAGGTTGGCAACATTAACATGCACGTACTGTAAAAAAGTCGTACTGTTTTGCACAGAGTAAACAACTTGACGCCATATTTGCTGAATCCATAGTATTTAAGATGTGCCAAATTAATAATGAGGTGGTCTGTTTTGACATAATAATGGGTCATGAAAGTAGTTTAACCAATTCAGAAGAGGGTACTATAACCACGCAATTAGAGAACGGGAAACTACTCTCGAAATATAAAAAACGATAGGAAGATACCATCAAGCTGTGAAGAACTTTGTCAGGACCTATGCAAAAGTACTTAAGAGGGCTGATAAAGGTAAATTAAGAGTTGTTTGACGCCGTTCTCTGCTACAAATTAAATGTGAGGTTAACATGAATCCTGGAATGACAAGTAGAGAAATTTTTGAAAAAGCCAGATTAAAAATGTCGGTAACAGTTCTCAATCTTGTCGCTTGAGAAAGTAGGAAAATCAGTTAAGCCGTTGACTAAGCCACCATTGAAGCAACAACATGTACAAAATCAATTGAAGTGGGCAGAGGACAACTTGAAGACTGACTTTTCCACAGTTTTGTTCATGGATGAAGTGGGTGTCACTCTTGATAGTCCAGATTATTTTGAGCAAGGGATGGGTCCTAGATGAACGAAATCACCATAATTTTTTGAGGTGCCAAGAAGGTGGTGGTGGTGGGATCATGATTTGGGCTGGGATTATAGGAGGTACCTCTTGGTTGGTCCATGGAAAGTCCCAGAATGCGTGGAAATGACATTGGATGCTTACATAGCTTTTATGGATCAGCAATTTTTTCTGGTCATTTCTAAGAAAGGAATGCATTTCCCATACTAATAATTAAAGGTAGAAATTTAAAATGCAGTTGTTGTGTTCTCAGCATTTCCCCTAGTTCATTTGATGTTTGCGAGTTATTAATATCCTGGAAAATCATAATAGTAAAAAAATTATTGGTTCTTTGTGTTTTTTCTAACCTTGTTAATAATTTGGCAAGCTTAGATCATCAGATATTTGTAATTAGTGCCATACTATACACTAATACTGGTTTGAATCTTTTCATTTGTTAACTGTAATAGCAGAACAGTATTGTCAACACTCCCTGAAATTTCCATGAAGTTTTATCAAATGGTTTCTGAAATAATTGAAATGAATGTAATCTTAGTAATTTAACACACAGTGCAAATGCCACCCAAGAGGAGTCCTCTAAATATAAATTGCTTACTCTAACCTAACTAGAATGTGTGCTAAGAATGAAAAAATAGCCTACATTATGCCACATAAAAGGTGAGAGGATATCAAGACATACTTGGAGGATATTAATGAAATGTTCTGGAAGAATATATATGATCCGTTTGAAGTGCGAAGTTCATTTGTGCTGTGATGATAAGCGCAACTGTTTCTTGTCATTTCATCAGTAATACAATAATTTAATTCTCATTACTGAACAAACTAATTTTTTTCTAAACTAGTCTCTTCTGCATTTAGTAATAGTTCAAGATATTCATGAGGAAATACGTATTATTTTGACTTAAACATAAGCTTTTTTCTGGTCATACTGTACTTTTAAGTGCAACTGGACATGTATGTCCTCTTTCATTCCATGTCACCGTGAGTCAAACTGGACATATAATATTTGCCCAATTGGACTTACTTTTTTGAATAAATGTTTTTTTTTACATTTTAATATCATTATTCATTATCATTACATATTCACTCCATAAGAATTTTTGGGAAATAAATTTTATTAGAAAGAATAAAAAATGTGGTTGCTAAGGGTATTATAAGACATGAAGGCTGTACTACAAAAAGTAGCCCCTACAATCCCTGGTTACAACAGGAAATAATTCTTCCTTTCAATGAAAGGTAACAGAAGCTGCACTTCTCAGCTTCAAACACTTCCTCAGCATAACTAAAGGCATGCAGAACACTTTCAATGCTGCCATTTATTCTATTCATCATCACCTTACTAGGCGCAGAGCACCTACACACACGACAAACAATAACTGTTCCAAACTACAAAAGCAAAGAGGAATGCAGTGCAGCCCCATTTAGGTCTTCAATGAAGTCTCCATGAAGAAAAAAAACAGTATCCTCTGAGCCATGCCAAAAAAACAGATAGCTAAGGATAGGCTTGATGCTCTCTGGGTGACATGAACATGTCTCAGCAGCCACCAAAGCAAAGACATCCCTCCCCCAGCTTCCTACAACAAAAGCCAGTTGTTCTCCAACAGCACCCACTAATCATAGGAGCTCATCTAGCCCACACCAAATTTTACATTCATTGCCTCTCCTTCCTACAACTTAGACATAATAGTGTGAGTCCATCAAGTCCCTCACCCAAATCACTCACCCACATGCACCCAACTATGAACTATATCTACAAAAAACAAAAAAGTTTCATCCTCACAAGCAATGGCCAATAAAAATTGGAAATATTCCTTTCCAAAACATTTGTTCCATGAACTCTATTGCACTGGAAGAACTAACTGGAGTATCACAAAACAAAACAAGCTAAATAAGCGTGAGAAGACAGCCTACATCAAGAGATACACAGATGAAAACAAACACATCCCTTGAATCTTTTTGTTCCTGAAACAACCTTACTGACAGTATGCTCTCCCCTCCATGGTAGAACCATTAAACAGGATGTGTTCCATAGAAGTGCGACCAAATTCAAAAGAAATGATTTATTAAACATTTTCGTACAGTTACCTAAAATTCATCAAAATAGCACCTTCCTGCGTTGATACATTTTTGGAGGCGGTGTTTCCAAGCCTGGAAGGCCTTCTCCGGGATAGCCTTTAGAGCGGATGTAACATGAGCCTGGATGTTTTCAACGTGTCCCAATGTTTCCCTTTCAGGGCTCCTTTTAAGGGGGAAACAAAAAAAAGTCTGGGGGAGCCAGGTCAGGACTGTAGGGAGGCTGGGGAACCAATGGGATGTGGGTCCAGGAGTTCTTGGCACCGGAGCACTCGCATGTCTTTTTGTTCGTCGGTCAGCACTTATGGGACCAGTTTGGCGCACACTTTCTCATGTTTAAATCTTTGGTTACAATGTGATACAGTTGTTTTCGTCATCTGTAGAGTTTCTTATATCAATTGAAGCCTCAACCGTCGGTCAGATTTCAACAGTCATGCAAGCGTGTCCCATTTTTGTCGATTTGAGAAGTTGATGGGCGTCCACTTCGGGGTTCGTCAGCGACATCCTCTCGGCTCTCTTCAAACGACTTGTGCCACCGAAGAACTTGTGATTTGGACAAGCTATTTCTCCCAAAATCCTGCTGAATTAATGGAAGCGTTTTGGTGGTGTTGTTTTCCAGTTTAATGCAAAATTTGATAGCGTAACGTTGTTCCAAAGGATCCATCACGTCGTATTACGTTAAGCTCAAAATGGGTTAATAAAAAGACACACCCTAACCCTCCGGCAGCTCGGAGCCAACTGAGAATGGGTGCGGTATGAAGCTAACACCCCCGTCTACCTAGCCCAGCAAATTAGAGGGGGCTGGGGTATATAGTCGTATCTGAAAAAAATTGGTCGCATTACCTATGGAACGCATCCTGTAAAGAGAACAGCAAAACTCTGAATTAAAATAAGTGATTAAGAGAGCAGTGATGGACTGAAAATAGATAAACAAAAATTTCTAATACCTACTTATATACTTTACTTTGTTTCTTTTTGTTCACCATTTGCTGCACCCTTGTGTGATCTAATTTGCACATTTTCAGTAAATAAGCTGTTCATTGAATGCCTTTGTATTTTAAACTTACTTGAATTTTTGAATTTTTTTTTTCATAATTATTTAATTCATTCTTCAAATGCTGTTTTGAGTTTATTTTCTTGGTTTCATTTCCCAATATTCAAGACTTTGCTATTTTTTCCAGTATATTTTGCTTAACTGTCTATATTAGTTCCAACTGTCATATTGTTGACAATGAAAGACTGTTCTCAATCAAGTTTTATACCACACGGATCTCACTGCAGAACTGGGTGTGAAAGTGGAACTTTTTCAGTCCACCTCTTAACAAGAAGACTTTGATTAGCTGTTAATGTGACCCTCTGAAAAGAGGTGACTTTGACCATTTATATGTCCAATCAAATTGGCTTTAATTGTGTGTGGCAGACACAATCCATCAGATTGGAACAGAAGTTCTGTCAATTTTTTTTAATTTGAAATAAAGTGAACATCCTGCCAAAAATATATTTATTTGGTCTTCAACATAGTCACATGGCAGATAATATTTGGAATGACTCATGAGACTAAGGCAAAATTTATGAACTAATTTAGTGAGATGGATGCTGCTGCTTCTTCCTCACAAGATCAGAAATTCTGGGATTGAAGGATGACAGCGCACAATGCAAGTCATTTTATACATCAAGTCGGTTGCGCTGTTTTGTTTTCAGAACAAGAGCTGAAAATCCTGCTTCACAAAGGTAAGTAGAAGAAAAGGGAAGAATCACACGCAATGCTTTTTCACCTGCTTTTGGGTACATGGGGAGATATTTCACCCAAAACTCTTCTAACTTCATTGCTTCAAAGTCCCTTTTTGTGCTGGAGTTACATTTCAAATTGATGGCTTCCTCTTGCAGTGATTCCAGTAACAACTCCACATCAGTGTTAAATGGATTCTGCACCAATGTTCAAAGAGAATTCTCCATTGAGACATCTGGAAAATAGTGCATAAATTCCTCAGCAAGGGAATGCAGATATTACAAAACCTCTTTTGTCACGTCATGCTGTTCAATGTTCTTCTTCTCAGAAATGAGCTCATTCAGATGTGAAAACGGTTCAACGTTCCCAACTTGTACTTTGCAACTCCAAAGATGATTTTTTTCTGTGAAAGCTCTGATTACATCAAAGTGTGCAACGATGTATGTGTTTCTTCCTTGTAACTTCAAATTGAGGTAGTTGATGGCCTCAAAAAAATTCCCCAAGGTATGCTAGTGAGAGCTGAAAGTCTTCCTCTCTGAATGCTTCATACAATTTGTCTTGTTTCTGCTTCTGCATAAAATTTTCACTTCATCTTTGAGCTCATAAAGATGACTCAGCATGTTTCCCTTGGAAAGCCAGCAGACTTTGATGTGAAACAGGAGAGCCTTGTAATCAGTGCCTAAATCTAAGCAAAGAGCTGCAAAAAGCCTAGAATTCAAAGAGCTATTCAATACAAAATTTACCACTTTTATTGCTAAATTAAGTGAACTGCGTAGATTACCAGGCAGAGTTTTGCTTGCCAATGATTGTCTGTGGATAACACAGTGAGTCCCAGTTACAGCAGGATTTTTTCTTCCACCAGCTTCACAAATCCAGAGCAAGATCCAATCATTGATGGGGCACACATCAGTACAAACACCGACTAATTTTTCCCATGAAAGACAGTGCTCTTGGAAAAACTCATCAACCTTTGAAAAAACATTGATGGCCTTTGCTCTCGTCTCCAGTGCTGCTGAGAAAAGAATTTCTTCTTTCACAGTTCCTTCATCCACAAATCGAGAATAAACAAGCAGCTGGCCGAGGTGAACAACATCAGTACTTTCATCGCACTGTATTGCAAAGGAGCGAGATGCTTTGATTTTGTCCAAAACTTGTTCTTTTATGTCTTTTAAAAGTTCGTCAATGTGACGCTTCACTGTGTTATCTGATAAGGAAATCTTTGATAACTTAACTGAAATTAATCCCTACCGTGGACAAGGGAAATATGTGCTCAGGTTGACAGGATGGAGTATTGGGAGTTTGTGACGAGTCCCTCATTGGTGTCAGTATGGTTGGTATCATTGACTTGTCCTAAACGTGTAAAGAGAACTAGCTTAATAGAAAACGGGTTGGAGTGACTGCTATATTTATACTTTGCATGTGTGTAATGACAGATATTTGTTCTTTAAATGATTTCATTATTTTAATTTAACAAATAATTTTGAGCAGATGACTACACGCCTCCCTTGTATCCTCCTGCGCCCCCCTAGAGGGGCGCGCCATCTAGTTTGGGAACCATTGGCTTTAGCCCATTAAAGCTGAAAAAAAACAATGTCTTCAAATTGCACAAATTGTACAAATTCCATTTTTGTTGTGAACAAAAGTTTAATGAACACAAAAACATCCCTCACGCGCTCTAAAAATAATTCAGTCGTGAGAAAACGTTCAAAAACATGTGTTGCAAAAACGCAACCAGCAAAATTGAAGCCTTAACCTGATTCATATTTCTTTTCATACCAGGTAAAATAGAAACTAATTGAAATCAAATATTTACAATTTCATTTTATTTTTAAATACTGATGATAGCAACCCCAAAAATTTGTGAGCAAAACACTTCCATTGACAAATAAATGTTTCAAGTTCACAAAAATAAAATAAGTGCCATTTTGAAATGAGCAATAGCAATGTAACTTTCAATTATATACAGCTGCACTCATTTGAAGTGCACCTTATGAGAGAATAATTCATTTACAAGAATTATATTCAACCGAACACGTGGGGTGCAAATGTACTTTACATTTACTGCATAGGCACACAGTTTGGCGGCTGCAAAGACCACAACTCTGGCGAGCAACTGTGTCTGTCTTAGTGCTATGGCCTACATTATCGTAACGCAATTCATCAGATGAACTAATAGCATTCATCATAACTCTTGATTTGCCAGGATTTTTCTCTGGTTTGTCACAGGTTTTTAACCAATCCTGTGTGACAGATCTTGTAAGTGAGATTACATCTTCTTTACAGCTGCCATTTTGAGCAAACAGCCAAGCATTATTCATGCAGACATGCAGAAAGTTTGATATTGTTGGAAAATACAATTTTCCTCTGATAGATGCCTTACACTGGCCAACGTTTAGGTCTAAGCGTTCTACTGCGCCCATGCTTGAATTATACCTTTTTATTATGAGAGGCATTCCCATTTGTACTCGCTTCTTAGCATTACCTTCCAGTTTTTGCTAAAGGAAGAATGCTGTTCTTATTGGAAGCTACAGTGACTATTCCATTGTCATTGGAGTGTGCCACTACAACACTAGTTTCCTGATCAGTGATGTATTCAGTGCTACCTCTAGATTTTTTCTGGAAGCTTTACCGTTTGTTAGAGGATAATTTTCAATTCTATTAGCTTGTTTAGTACCTGTGGCACCACAAGATCTTCTGTGAATTTCTTCTGCTAGTTTATTAGATGAGAAATAATTATTAGAGTAGAATAAGAACCTGTTTCTGTGTTGTAGAATAGCTGCAATTTCTCCAGAAAGTTCAAAACAACCTCTTCTCCTAATCCATTGGTTTTCCTGTAATTGTTCATAAGCTTTTACTCACTCTACTCTTAGTAAAATTAATCAATTGTATTAGATTAGATTAAAGGTTAGTTTAAGCCTCCCTAACTGCTACAAAAAATAAGCGCATCAAAGAGAGGACGGCAGAAGGCACCAATTAGTATGGATATTATGGAATGCAGAATCTATGCAGAAGGGGCATAGAAACAGTAAGTGGAGAAAAAAGTTCATGAAACAAGATAAAAGTGGTCCTTAACCTAGAAAAAAATATTTTATTTCAACAACAAGAAAGCCTACCTAACTCTTAGCTCAGGCCCTCACACATTTTCTCCCTAGGAGTGCTAATTCCCATTGATACAATAGTTGTATCCCCCTGAAACTGATATTCAATTGAGTATGCGTAGCCTATAGTATCAGCTGCAATCCAAGCTTTATAGGCTCAACGAATGGATTTTCCTCAAATAAATTGTTTCAAGAGTTGACGGCCATAATACGGTGTCATTGATTCATCAACAGATACATTTGTAGGTCCAAATGGTTAGCCAAACTTTATAGTTTTCATTGAGTTTTTTCAACAGAGGTCTCACTTTAGCGCATCTGTCTGTAGTATAAATATAAAGATCATTATTATCAGCTGCAAGAAAATACTGCATTATTTGATCAAATCTGTCCTGTGGCATAGACTACACAATGAGTTCCTTTCGCACGTCCGGCTCATTTTGCCAATACAGAATGCAACGAGAAGTTATGTCATACCCTGAAACTATAAGTAGGCCATGAAATACTTTCATTTCATCACTTGATATTGATAATCAAAATAAGCAATTGCTTTGATGAATTGCGCCTTTAGTTGCAATTTTCGTGAGGAAATCGATTGCTTGGACGTCCATGATCAATTCAAAAATAACTATTGGTGCTTTTGGCTGATTTCAAATCAACCTCATTTAATGTAAAAATAGATTGAAGATTTACTATTCAATTATTCCATAAACCTTACAAGAACGACCGTGAATTAGCCTGGCTGCACTAGAGATGTGACTAAAAAAACCGTGCTGTTTTTTTTTTAACCTATTTTTTTATAAAAAAAAACCATGGCTAAAAACCAGGGGATTTTTGTTTTTTCTTGAATATTTTGTTTGAAAATAACTCAACTTGAAAAAGATCCACAATACATCATTTGTTTTCATGTCAGATTATTAAATAAAACAGCATACTTCTTAATTCATGGTTTTCTATGGTTGTATGAAATTTTTCATTTTCTGAGGTTTCATGTTTTGATATTTCATTTATTTGACAATGCACGTGAATCACCTTCAACTCCCCAAATAGTGTGTTGTAATAATATATCTTTACTTATGGTCATTGATGGAGATGTGACAAAAAAAACACATTTTTAAATATTATTTTTACACAAAATCATGACTAAAAAACATGGATATTAATGTATTTTATGTGACCAAAAAAATCCAATGCTGCTTTTTTGAAAAACATTGTTTTTTTTACAGAAAAAGCATGACTAAAAAAACATGGATATTTATATATTTTATGTGACCAAAAAAGCACGCTTTTTATAAATGTTTTTGTTGCAAAAAATAATGACGAAAAAATATGGATATTAATACATTTTATTTGACCAATACAACTATGCTGTTTTTTTAAAAAAATCTTTTTTACAGAACAATCATGACTAAGAAAATGTGGATATTAATATATTTGATGTGACCAAAATCCTTGCTTATTTAGAAAAATGTTTTTTTTTGCAAAAAAATGGACTAAAACATGGATAGTAATGACTTTTTGTAAAATAAACAGGTTTTTCAAACAATAGCATGTTTTTTTGGTCAGATAAAGTATCTTAATACCCATGTTTTTTAATGATTTTGTGAATAAAAAACATTTTTAAATGCATGGTTTTTTGATTACACAAAATGTATTAACATCCATGTTTTTTTTACAAAAAAGTCGTGACCAAGAAATGGATATCAATGACTTTTTGGTAAAAAAATATATGTTAAAAAAACATTGATTTTTTGGTAACATTATATAGATTAAAATCCGTTTTTTAAAACATGATTTCTTGTAAAAAAAAATGGTCAACATGCAGTTTAATGCGTTCAGGAAAATTAAAAATTCCATTGTAAAGAATCACTAGGTACACATTTGAAAAAGTTTTAAAAGAATGACATTCTGCTCGCTGATGCATTATTTTCGGGTTATACAAGTTTTGAATTTTAGTCTTCCATAGCAGTTGCGTTGCGTGCTTGAGCTGTTAGAGTAAGCTTGGGTACTTTGTAATTTATTATTAGCCAACCTTGAGGAGCCTGAACCCACTTCTAGGATGTTTTAGTTAATAACACAATAATGGTTATCACTTAAAAGTATTAGCAGGACTTTGGTAGTGAATACTGAAATCAATATGCAGTTGACATTAGTTTCAATATGGTAGAACATTAGCAAAAGTGTAGGAGTGAATACCGTAGATTCAAGTATTCACTTCCTCAGCCCCGTTAAAATTTTAGGGTGATAACGTTTATTGTGTTAACTAAAATATCCTAGAAGTGGGGTCAGGATTTGCAGGGTTGGCTAATAATAAATTACAAGTACCCAAAAATACTCTAACGGCTCTAGATCAAGCGCGCAACTGACTGTAACTGCTATGGAACACGAAAATTTCAAAGTTAAATAACTCAAAAATAACGCATCAGCGAGCAGAATTTCATTCGTGTAAAACGTTTATAAATGTGTTCCTTTAGTGATTCTTTGGAATGAAATTTTTAATTTCTGTGGGCGCATTAAACTGCATATTGACCAAAAAATGTGAAAAAAGCAGCATGGTGTTTTGGTCATATAACAGATATTAATATCCAGATTTTTTAAATCATGATTTTTGTAAAAACATGTTTTTAAAAAAATGCATGGGTTTTTTTGGGTCACATAAAATATATTGTTTTTTTTGTCATGATTTTTTGTGAAAAAACAGCATGGTTTTTTTTGGTCAAATAAGATATATTATATCATATTTATTAGTGATGATTTTTTGTACAAAACTTTTTTTAAAAAAAATCATGGTTTGTTGGTGTCGTAAAATATATTAATATCCATGTTTTTTTACTTATGATTTTTTTTAAACATGATTTTTGAAAATGTTTGATTTTTAAAAAATCATTACTTTTTGTAGAAAAACATGTTAAATAAAAAAGCATGGTTTTTTGATCACAAAATGTTTTAATATCCAGTTTTTAGTCATGATTTTTTAGTAAAAAACGTTTTAAAAAAAAGCATGGTTTTTTTTGGTCACATAAAATATATTAATATCCATGTTCTTTAGTCATGATTTTTTGTGATAAAACGTTAGAAGAAAACCCTACAGTAAAAGTGGTGGCGGATAACCCACAATTACCATGAGGAGTCTAAGAGGAACAGCAGGAGCCACAGAACTTGTATTGATGGAGTCAAAATTCAGAGCTTATTATCTCTACTTTGTCTGAATATTTTGGTCACATAATTTAAATCAGACATAGTAGAGATAGTAAGCTCTGAATTTTGACTCCATCAATATATTCAGAGCTTATTATCTCTACTATGTCGAATTTTTTGGTCACATAAAAATAAAATCAGACATAGTAGAGATAGTATGCTCTGAATTTTGACTCTATCAATATAAGTTCTGTAGCTCTGGCTGTTCCTCTTAGATTCCTCTAGGTAATTGTGGGTTATCTGCCACCACTTTTACTGTATGGTTTCCTTATGATGTTTTTATTACAAAAAATTCATGACTTAAAAACATTGATATTAATATATTTTCTGTGACCAAAAACAACAGACATATACCTAACAAAATTTGAGTGTGTGCAAAAAAAACAAACAAAAAAAAAACATATAAAAACATGTTTTTTTGCAAAAAAACTGCCATCAAATTAAACCTTTTTTTGCATCACTAGGCTGCACGCATTACCAAAGATAACAAGCACTCGATAAACTTGGCGTGCCACTTGCTGCAATATCGCAGCAGCTGGGCGGGATGCGGTGCCGAGCATTTCAATTTTGCAATACCCACAAAAATTAATTTTCAATGGTAGCTGACGAATAGTTTACCAGAAAAACACAACTAAATTCACTAACAACACAAATTTTTCTGCAAGGAGCATCTACACTTAACTTCATTTAGGCATTTTCAAGCAACACATAGCTTTTATTTTGCAAAGCCATATTTTCCAAAGAAAATTTTAAGTTCAGCACAAGATCGCTGTTGCTTTATCGTGTAACGTATGCAACCAACAGCCCACACTTGGCTTTGTCAAGATTTTGAGAGTGGCAGACAGTGAAATGGGCCTGGTGACAGATACATAACTTGATACAGGTTCAAAAATGTAAAGACAAGTCGAGCGTTACGTTTTTGCAGCAAGCGGCTCATATGGGTCCACACATCGCAGTCAACGTGTTAATTTTACCAAAAATTCTGTAAAGCTTAGATTGAGTCTTAAATTGCTAACACTTGCAAATGCACAGGTGCAAATATGAGGTCGGCTTCCAAATGAGATCCGTTCTCATGGATGTTCTTAAACCCTTTTGGTACAGAAGTCGGAACTTAAGCCTATACATCATAGAATATGCCCTTATTAAGCCCTTATGCCCTTAATTACACTAACTAATGATAAGAACATGTACAAAAATCCATATGTGTGTCGAATTACCCCGCATTCAACTGCGCAAAAAAAACAATTACTGTGCGAGGTTTGCACCTACGAATGGATTACCGTAAGACAAAACATTAATTAATAGGGTTTATGGGCACTCGTTTACATTAGTAAGTAGTCGTAAATCAAAATGCTACAAACCAGAGACTCTCTTTACAGCTCACCTGAACGACAAGCTGCCAGAAGAGCATGTTGAGCTCTCTTGCTGCTGGCATCAAATGTGGGTTTCTGACACAAATCTTGGACAGTGGAAACATTGCCAGTAAGTGCAGCTCGAGTAAATGGGTGTCCTGCATCAGTCTCGTCCAGCCAGTCATGGTCTAGCAACTCTTGTGTGGCCTCAGTAGATTGATTTTCACAACTTTTCGGGGAGCCATGAAGAGGTGCTTGCAAAGACACTGCAATAAAAAGAAAAGAAAAAAAATGTGCTGAAACAAATCATGAAAATAATGTTTACAGGAATAGGTGACTAGAAGAAATGAGTTGAGGAAATGTTATAAAGCATTCATTGCTCTACAAGCAAAACGAACATCTAAAATAAAATAACAGTTTATGCATTCACATTTCAGCTTTGAAAATTTCAATTTGTTTTAAAACAAAATCAACAAGAATGTAAGAACATGAAGCTATGAACACTTAAAACAGAAATAAAGGTCAACAAAAAAAAAAGAATGTAAATTGCAAACTGAATAAATTTATTATCTAATGGCAACAATTAGTATGTGAGAACCAAGATTATTGATTTACATTTTTACAGCTGCTTGACAACAAGTGTCAAGTAATCTTTGTTTTAGTGTATCCAGAACTATAAGTAACTTGTGCTTCATCCTGTATTACTTCCTGTTACTGAATTCAAGGAACTATTTGATATACATGTGTGTCAGTAGATTACACTGAAAGATTACTGACGTACATGTAAACCGAATAGTCCCTTCTTTCAGTAACAGGAAGTAATACAGGATTGAAAATAAATTACTTAGCCATTTTAGATGAAATTTTTTTTTGTAAATGAGTGCACTTTTTTAACTCTTTTTATTAAATAGTGCAAAGATGCAAATTTAATTTATGTATGGAAAATTTCCCTTAAATGGCTTCCGCTTTCAGTTTTGCAAACACAAACTATTAGTAAGGCATTTTCCATGGCAGTTCTTAGCATCTGAGGCTGTATGGAATGAATTTCCTACTGTATGTGTCCTTGAAGTTGTTGGATAGTTCAAAGTTTATTTACATACACTTTTTTTCATGAACAAACATAATTTACTAGCGTATCTCTATACTGTGTTCCAATAATTGAGCGTCCATTTAAAAATATTTATTGCCTTCACTCTCTTGTCAGTTGCAAATTTATTCATACCTAAATTTTCAAAAATATAACTTTATTATTCTGAAAAGGAAAATCAAAATTTATTTATTGAAAAAAATATATTCAATTTTAAAATGATAAAGTGACTTATGCACCACCCTGCATATGGGTATCACCAAAGCTGGGTATTATTGCGATAAATTATCGCGATAACAATTTCGGGTTATCGGTTATCCGATAATTATTTCCCGAGTTATCGATTTATCGGTATCGCCGATACTTTTGGTTCCAAACTATCGATAATCGATAATTTCAGTTTTTCCCGCTGGGATTCAACATGACTTGGCAGGACGAGTTCGGGACAGGAACTATACGTGTAGGATGTACGTGTCATGGTGTAATAAGGTTGGCCTCTTTTGTGGCCTTTTTGATCAAAAGTGTGGCCTCATGTGGACTGGGACAAGAAGAAGCTGTTCAACTTGATGACCAGCAGCAATCTCCGGTTCTGCAAGCCACTAGTCAACAGCCTTCTAGCTGCCATGGAGAGGAGGGTCGCCGCCACCTTTGAGGACGAGCAGTGTCTTCTGGCCACTGCCTTCCACCCCAAGTTTCGCCTCAAGTGGTGGATGGGGCTTTTGAGGAAAGAATGGTCAGGAGGCCAGAGGTCACAAGGTCAAGATGGAGAGGAAGGTGGAGGAGTTCTTGCGGCGTGCTGACCTGAAGACCGCCAGCAGCAGCAGCAGCGATGACATGGAGACGGAAGACTACTAAGCCAGCATTTGTGATGAGGAGGATGACACTGGGGGTCATCACAGGTCTACTAAGTCCAAGGCCCCTCATATTGTGCATGTGTGGCTGCAGGCCACAGGGACTGACAGTCTGGCAGACCCTGCCTTCAACAGCGAGAAGGTCCTCATCGACCTCTTTTTGAGGTACAACACGGCGATGCCGAGCAGCGCCGCGGTGGAGCGTTTGTTCTCCCTTGGAAAGGACATCATCAGGGCCAGGAGGAGCTGCCTCTCTGATGAAAACTTTTCTGATGTTAATGAAGAGGAACATACTGCAGAACCTCGTCTAAATTTAGTTATTTTACTTTAAACCGCAGTTTTTATTAGTAGACAGGATAAACCTCCATTATTTTTTTGAAAAGTTTGCAAAGACTTCTATTTTTCGAAGATTTTTCTGCTTTCTAAGATGAAAATCAAAAAAAACATTTCGATTTGTTTTTTATTTAAAATACCAATATCGTTATCGCTAGTATCGGAATTTTGGCTTTATCGATTATCGGCGATAAGTTTTTGCCAACTATCGATTATCGGTTATCGCCGATAAGGTTTTCGTTATCGATTTATCGGTTTTCGCGATAACGTTTTTTTGTTATCGTGCCCACCACTGGGTATCACTCCTCAGCCAGTTTCTTGTCTGATACATAAAGAGAGGGTAGTGTGTGCACTATGCATACCTGTACTAAATTTCTCACAATTACTACACTGAGTTTTTCCAACTAGCTATTTTTGTGAAATTAAAAAAAATACTCATTTTTCAACTTAATAATGAAAGTGAATGCAATGATTCATCAAATGAAGAATTCATTTTCTTAGTGTTTCCTGGGAAGGTAGAATTTTGAATGATATTTAAACAGGGTGTCTACTGATATTTCATTTCCAAATTTTACTACTTTTTACTACCTTCAACAGTAAAAATTTACTACCTTTTTTTGCATAATGAATGTTGTCCAAATGTCCAGATGTAAGTAATCGGCCTATAATGAGTTATTTGAGTCAATTATATACGCAATACGAAAGGTTCAAAAAAAGGTCCAAGCTTCTTAATACTTAAAATACTTAATACTAAGTGGAGTAACCAGAGCATTACTGCAAAAAAAGTTACCTAAATTCCAAAAGTACCCCATCCTAAATGAACCCCAATGAATGTTTGGCAAAGACCTTGATATAACATCTATCAACTATGAGAACAACAGTTCATCATTTGGAAAAAATAAACTGACTGGAAACTAGTAGACACCAGGGGATTGTCAGATCCCTTTACAGCAGGGTAGAATATCAGGGAATTTTATCATGACCAAACACTATGGCATACATCCATACGTATACCAGGCTTCTCCTCCCTACGGAAGGGTAGCCAACAGCAGGCCACAATCAAATCACCCTTAGTCACTCTTAGTCACTAGGAGGCGAGACAGGCAGCACTGGTCGCACCAGAACTGCCTGGATCAGCAGCAGCCCAGCTCAACCATCTTCCACAGTCAGGCCCGACAGCCATAGCTGGTTTACCCCGACCGCGTGCAGCCCCTCCTCCCGCACAGGACAGGTCACGCCATCACACGCGGGCAGGCGCCCAGTGACAGCATCAAAAAAATAAAATTCTCTCCTGCACTGCTTCCACTCACTTCCATCAGCAGTCATCCCTCTCGTCACGTCCACAGTCAGACCCCTCTCATACAAAGCACGTTACGTTTCACTCCGTCCATCCAACTCATCCGTGGCCTACCTCGCATTCCGATACCACTCAAATTTGACGTTATATCTTTTTTACCAGCCGCTCTACATTCATCCTTTCAACATGCCCAACCCATCCAAGCACTCTTTCATCCACCCGCCTGCTCATCTTTTTGACAATACCCGTCTGCCCCCTAACCAACTCATTCCTGATCCTATCTCTTCTTGTTACTCCATACATGCTCCTCAAACACTTCATTTAAAACACATCCAGCTTCCTTCTCTCAGCTGCTCTCAAACCCCAAGACTCTGCTCCATACAGCAAAACTGGCATGATTAAGCGTTCAAACAGTCCTCTCTTAGCACTCATATTCAAACTCCTGCACTCAAAAACTTTCTTCATTGCACCCAATGTCTTGCAGCCTTCACTCACTCAATGCCTCACTTCTACTTCCATACTAACCTTCACAGTCACGTCCGATCCGAGGTACCTAAAATGCTCTACGTTATCTGACACTTCACTATTCATCCTCACATCCAATGTTCCAAGCACTCCACCTCTTGAACATCTCATCACCTTACTTTTATTTACGCTTACCCTCAACTCAAGTCTTTCGCACACTCTACCAAACTCTGTGTAAGGACATCGGTCCGATTTTCTTCTAATAATAATTCTACTTCTCCATCTCTACCTCGAAGCGCGTAGCGTTGTGCCGCATACGCTTGCCGCCCCGCGCTCCAGGTGAATACCAAATGAAATTACAGTGTCTAGTGTAGCATTGTTGTCTATCTGTGCTTAAAATACTCCGTGAAATTGTGTTATGTCTAGTTTGTACATTGGTTGCGTTATTTCACACTTTCGCTAGCCGTATTTGATGTCGTTTAAGAATGGTTCCTGTTTATCTGTCCGACAGGCCAGATCGCAAATTCAGAACTGCTAAAGTCTTACTGCTCTAGTGTAATTTTGGTACTGGTCCTGCTCTCCGTGTTCAGCTGTTAATAACTATGATCCTAAAGCCTCACTTATTGATGTACTGTTAAATTGGTGCTCTCTCGTCTTCATTCACCGATAATCTCCTTCATCGTAAGAATTAATTGTCCAATAAATGGTTTTCATGCTGTTAAATTAAACAGTGAGATCTCGATTTTCTTTGACCTGCCACCTAACCAATGCCGATCCTGCATGCCCTGACTTTCTGGCGACCTTGCCAGGGGGGGAAGTTTGGTGGTATGGTAAATCTCAAGTTTAGGTATTGTTATCAAATTATTGTTTTGAGCGGTTCTGAATTTGCGAATGCGGTATAGCGGTGTGCCGGGAAGTGGAGGCTTAAGCTGCCCTCCATTTTGACGCTAAGGTTCTGCACCTCTACTGGTTATTCTACCAAATCGTGTTTGCCGTCAAATTGTCACGTGCCAATGTGTTGAGTAAATAATGGCTGCACTGCTTGAGGAACTCAAGGCCCAAGGACAAAGTCTTGGCCTCGAGGGCACCAAACTGGCAGAGTTTGTGTTCGCACAGCAAACCATAGCCAGGGAAGATCGGAACCGGGAACGCGAAATCGAGAAAGTTCGAATTGAAGCTGATGCTGAGAAAGCTCGAATTGAAGCTGATGCTGAGAAAGCTTGAATTGAAGCTGATGCTGAGAGAGCTCGAATTGAAGCTGAAGCAGAGAAAGTCCGATTGGATCATGAGTTACAGTTGAGAAAACTGGAAGCAGAGGTCAGCGTTCGTACATATCCCGGTACCCCTGCGTTGGAATTGCCCGAGCGGCCTAAGTTACCAGTCTACAAAGATGGTGACGATATCACATCAATCTTCATAAGATTCGAGCGCATTGCTAATCTTCTCAAAATAGAAGATTCTTCATACGCCGCTCGTCTAGGAAGTTTGTTGACAGGGCGAGCAGTTGACTTGTATGCCGCCTTGACACCCGAAATAACTGGCGATTATGCAGCCTTGAAGAAAGCTCTTTTAGCCGGGTTCTGCAGAACTCCAGAGGGCTATCGTCAGGATTTCCGATCTGCACGTCTGTCTCAAGACGATACGTATGAACAGTTTGCCATCAGACTTGGTAGATTGTTCGACTTTTGGATGGAGTCTTGCGAGCTTCCGAAAACGTTTGAAGGTGTGCGGTCTTTCGTCTTAAGGGATCAATTCCTTTCTGCACTTCCGCCTGATCTTCGCGTTTAGGTGAAGGAGAAAAACGTAAACTCATTGCAATCAATGGTAGAGTTAGCCCATGGCTGGGCCACGGCTCACAAAGTTTATGGGAAAACTCCTGTGCCGGGGAAGTCGAAACTTGTGAAGCCCCAAGTACCTGAGACTGCAGAAAAAGTCTCTCCTTTTGAACAGTACCGGAAAGCTCCACCTTTTTCGCCCAAGTGTCACGCGTGTGGTGAATTGGGTCACGTAAGGAGTCGATGTCCTCAGAACCCTGCAAGTTTTCCTAGAGGAACGGGCGACTCACGGATGCATTTCGCTGCCCACCGTAGTGATCGTACGGTAAATTTTTGTGTTGGAGACCTAAAATTGAAGCAGCCGACGTTGCCCGTGACCAGCGGTGGGGAAGACTGTGCCCAGGCAATACATGAGAAGTACCAGTGTACCGGTACTGTAAATGGTACGTATGTTGTCGATATCTTGAGCGACACGGGTTGCACTGGGGTAATTGTTTCTTCTGACCTCGTTCCCGATTGTGAAATTTTACATCATAAAGTGCCTATATATGATTTCTTGGGTAATGAAAGTTTTTTCCCCACAACTAAGTGTTACATAAGGTGCGACTACTTTGAGGGCTGGGTAACTTCTGTAGTTGCTCCGATTAAATTTTGCTGTTCTTCTGGGAAATATCCCTGGTGTTTGCGATACTGCACGCGCTTCTTCTAGTAAAACTAGTCAGCCGGAATCTCCACAGAGGAAGGGTAAAGTTGCTTGTTCCGTAACCACTCGCGCGGAATATAAGCGAGCCCGTAATGTGCACCCTCTTGTTGTCCCAGAGTAAGAACCTCTTGATATCGGCCCCGAAAGTTTCGCCGAATTGCAAGGTGCATGCGATTCACTCGGAGAGATTCGGGAGGAAATCTCCAAAAAGAAAATTTCAACTTCTAGAGATGGGTCAGTTTTCGAGTACATCAAAGGAAATGGCTTGATCTACAGAAAATGTGTAGGTTCTAAGTTTGAAAGAAGGGTAGGAAAACTTTCTCTTGTCATACCTGCCAGTTGCCGATCAGCTGTGCTGTCACTCGCACACCAATCCCCTTTGGCTGGCCATTTTTCGCACCGTAAAACCGAATGGCGCATTAGAGATAATTTTTTCTGGCCCAGTATGTCTGTTCACATTAGGGACTACTGTCGTTCTTGTGACGTTTGCCAGCGAACCTCTTCGCGCAATCGTGTCAAACCCGCACTTCTTATGAGCTTACCAATTATCACAGCCCTTCAGTCGGGTTAGTTTGGATTTAGTAGGCCCGTTGAACCCCCCCCTCCTCAGAGGGTCATCGTTATATATTGACGTTAATCGACTTCGCGACAGGCTTCCCAGAAGCGGTACCCTTGAAAAACGTAGACTCTATTTCAGTTGCTGAGGCCTTGCTGAGCATATTCGCGAGGGTTGGAATCCCTAAGGAAATTTTCTCTGACAGAGGAGCCCAGTTTACGTCCCAGCTGATGGGCGAATTGCACAAATTGTTGGGTGTAAAGCCCCTTTTTTCTTCACCTCATCACCCTGAAGGTAACGGTCGCATCGAAAGATGCCACTCTACTCTGAAGGCTTCTCTCCGGAAGTTGTGTGCAGAGAAGCCAAAGAGTGGCACCGGTACCTCGTGCCTGTCTTGTTTGCGCTTAGAGAAATCCCATGCGATCGGTCAGGTTTTTCAGCCTTTGAGCTCCTCTTTGGGCGCCCGGTTAGAGGTCCGCTTTCTGTCCTTCGTGATTTATGGGAGAACAACTCCCTAAAATCTGAAGAACGCTCTCTTTTCCAATATGTAATCGAGTTACAGTCTAAATTAGAAGAATCTGCCAAAATTGCTGCAGAGAATTCAATGGTTAGCGCTGCAAAGTACAAAGTTAATTTCGATGAAAAGTCTCAAGCTCGTGCATTTATAGAGGGAGACGAGGTACTTTTGTTGCTTCCTGACTCCAAGAAAAAATTGTTGTTGTCGTGGAGTGGCCCCTGGAAAATTGTAGCCAAGCGAAACCAGGTGAACTATGTTATTGACGTCAACGGTCAGCATAAACTCTTTCACATCAATCTTCTTAAAAAATACTACAGAAGAGAACCTGTTAACTGTGCTGCCGCCTACACTGGTTCATCAGTTTTCGGTATTGCAGTTTCTAACTGTGTCATTGAAGAGTCAGAGCCCTGTAAAGCTAACTTACCTATAGAGTTTCCAGAAAGTCGTCCGGCCTCGACAGTCTCGATTAATCCTAATCTAGACGAAGAAAAGATCTCCGATGTCGAAAGCTTGTGTAGTAACTACGCTGATG
>JACJUY010000446.1:106322-152047 GCA_014220935.1 Platorchestia sp. MABIK | reverse complement strand
CCGCGTAGCGGGCGAACGAGTGAACGTACGAGTCTCATTTTTTCATAGGATGTACCTGACCTCTTGCACTTCCTAAAGCAGCAATAATCTTTATTTCTCAAATGGTCTCAGAATCCTGGATTCCTATGGGGGATGCTGTCCATAAGGGAAGTGTTATGTGGGGCTTTAAAAGGTATCTCCTTCTACATTTTTTTTACAGTGATGATTTAGATATCATTGGATGCGGAAAGATGTGGGAGGAGATGCATTTTGAAAACCTCCCTCAAAATCTCATTTTCTATGAAGATCTCGTTTTCTTTACAGAAAATCACAATTTTTCATAGAAGACAAATGATTCCAAATAGCATTTTCCATCAGTATACCAAATTTCATTGCTCTAAGTTCAATATTGAAGAAAATCGTCCTAAAGGGGTACGCTTTCTGTCACTGAAGATCAATTGCATTTCCAGAGAGCTTCACAAGCTTGTGTCCATAATTTAGTTGTATGGACATTTTTGTTTTCCCAAGTTTTCCCCCATCTTAATATAATTTAATTTAGGCCTTTTATAAAAATTCTGAAATTAAAACAAATGATCAACTAAATTATTGGAGACATGAAATGACAATTAGGGAAATTCATTATTATCCTTGAGTGACAGTATCCTAGGAGATATTGTCTTTGCAACCAGACCCAAGGAAGTGAAGTCCCCAAAATAATGGGGAATCTAAGCACTAAGAGGGTTTTTGTGCATAGAAAAAGCAGGTTAGGAATGAAGGGAGAGAAGAGACAAAGAAGAGATAGCAAAGAAAGCACAAAACTGAAGAAAACAAAGTGGGCATGAAATGTTAAAGTCTTGAAAGCTTACGTATAGCAGAGGCAACCCTACAAAAATTCTTCGGAGTGCTAGTCTTCATAACATAGGATGGACAAGCAAAACTTGCCTAATCCTATAGACTTTTTTCCACTCTGAGAAACTTACATCACAAATCAAGTTTTGAAGGCTTAAAACTAAAGTAAAAAGTGTACAAACATGTAGGTTTCATGTAGGCTACTAAAATGACAAATCAGTTTTGGAAATGAAGATATTTTTTTGGTTCATTGAGGCAGATGAATTTCATTCATAAGTCAAATATTTGTGTTTAGTAGATTATCAAAGCTTTATCCTACAATAGAACTATTGGTGACCACATCAATAAATATTGATTTCTTTTCATCTCAATATGTCAATGTATTTACATCCTGAACCTGATGTAGTAAAAGGCAATGTGATGAGATGACCTTTTTAAAATATCTCTTCCAAATAACTTCCATTTAGTAATACAAACAAGTTACTATCCTTTAAAAATCTTTTATTGACAAATCAATGGTATTGCGGAGAGTCTGGTTTTGAGTTTCAAGAACACATAATAAAAATCATGTACAATACAACCTTGGTGCACATATGCATAAGATAAACAAATCAATCAACGACTAATAACTTTGCAAAAAATTGTCCCAGATAACAAACAAATTTTTGCACAACAAATAGCAAGGCAAAAACCCACACGACATGCCAACCTCAGTCACGCTCGAGACGTTGTGGTTGGATGTGGCTTGTTTTTATCATGTTGCATCAGCGTTTTTGTGTTATGTAACCAACCAATGTAAAATTAATGTCAATGAGGAAACAATGCAGTGATGGTCTAATAGAAAGAACACAAAAATTAATTTTTTTTTTTTAAATTCAAGATCTAACTACAAATAAATTTAGGCTTCTTCAACCCCAATAAAAGTGTTTCAAAGAGGTATGGATATGGGCACCATTTGGAATGGAAGTTAAGGAAATGCATAATTTTTGCACAAGTTGTTTCCCCACACAAAATCCTTGAGTATAGAAACAGTACGTTGAGAAGAAAGGTTATTAAACATGAAAAAATTTGAAGAGATGCTCAGGCACTGAAAAACAGAACAGCAGTGTACCAAAAAAAGATGAACCTTGACAAAACCAAAAACCTATCAAATTTTAACAAAAATAAACCCTACCTCTCAGGTCATAACTTCATATTTTCCCAGCTGGGAGTGGTAATTACACTGGTTTATGAAGAATTTCAGGCAAGCACAGAAATAGCTGTTTTCATCTCATTTGGGGGTGCTGATTTCAGATTTGTAGTCCGTATTTACTTATCACCTTTAGTTTATTAGATATACTTACTGCACATTTTATGCACACACAGTACACTAAGATGTATTTGCATTCAGGGTCTCCACATATGTCCTACTTAGGTCACTAGTTTTTGTTTTATAATTTAAAAAATAGAGACTTAATTTTTACAATAAAATTGATGTCCTATCACTATTATAAAAGTAGCCGCGTCCGTCCTTTCCTCCGTCCGTGCGACCCCCTCTTGATTATGGTATCCACAATATGCAATTGACTTATTTTTAGAATAGAAATTTTCTACGGAGCTTTCTCTGTTGAAATTCATCATGTCGCTTTGATTTTATTCATCGAAAATGCAAAAAGAAATGTTTTAAATTCGTTTGACCAGTAATCTGGCTATCACTGGGTATAAGGCCCAAGATTTTGGAACTGAGTTGTTTTCAAAATTGTGATTTTCTTGAAAAGCTTTGAAGTGATAATAGACGACATTTCAGAATAAAATTCTGGTAAAGGAGGCCAGCAAAGATAGAAATGTGTCCAACCGCAAGAGAGAAGTAGCAAGACTCCGACAGCAAGAAAAACATCGAAGACAATCGAATGTACGACGCAAAATGGCAAAAACGAAGCAATGTTTCTTGCAAATGTTTGCGAGCTATGTTGCTCGCCAACAAAAAGCAGGAGCTAAATTGACCCTTGACCGGCGTTTGGAAATTCTACGGAGTAATACAGAGCAACACCGAGTAGCTAAAGAGAGCTTAACACATGAAAGAAGCGAGGAAATTCTTCGTCATAGCCCTGGACAACATTGAGTGTCACGAGAGAATTCAACTCATGAAAGAGGAGGTGAAATTCTTCAGACTAATGCCAAACAGCATCGACTTGCACAGACAAATTTAACTCAAGAAAGAAGGGATGAAATTCTTCAGATTGATGTCAACCAGAACGTGCGCACTAGGTTGTACAGAATATCACCAGTTGAGACTGAGGAAATATTGGGAAAGGTATAAGATAGCATTGAAAATCATCGGAAAGCCATGTTAAAGCTCAGTTGGTCTACCACTTTATCACGCTGTCAAGGAATCTTAATGACTTTTTTTGATATGAGTTTTACTAGTGCACAAGATTAAGAGTATTTTAATCACGGGTTCTGTTGGGTTGGATCCATTTGCTTTCGATCCACATCTGAAGTATATTTTTTAGGAAATTATCGATTCCAGTCATTTATGACAGATCGCGTACACTAAAAAACCCTACACCAAGAATTTCTCGCAGCGCCAGCAGCGTAACATCATCTCCTCTCCCCCTCCTTTTAAACAAACAGGGGTGTACTAGTTTCTAATAAAAATAGGCAAACTCAGCATGCAACTGGATCCTGGGAACACGTACAGGGAGTAGTGTTCAGGTAGCGAGTGCAGAAGGTTGGTGTTGCTTGACAACCAAGTTTTACAATCTCTTGAATATATATTTATATTATAATTTACAGCAATTCACTGAACTATAGTTGCCTTCTATATGATCAATATTTACTTTGTTTTTCAGATGTGTTAATAAGCTGTTGCAAACCTCTCCAATTGCTTGACTTGTCAAATCACAATGGATGCATCAACTAGGCCAATTCTTTCTGCTATGTCTGCGGGGACTTCATGAATGTCACGGAGCCAAACAATCTCCTCCAAACTGCTCACATTTATTATTATGACTGTAAAATTAGAGATCAGGATAAATCTTGGACTTTAAACATCTGTTGTGAACTCTGCTATAAAGGGCTAACTTCATTGTTTAATAGTAAGATTGTGGCACTCAACTTTGCTGTCCTGATGTTTTGGAGAGAGACACAAAGCCATGCAGATGATTGCTATTTTTTCTAACAAAGAAAACTAGTTTTTTTAATGCATCTTTTACAAAAAACATCATATCCCAACCTTCCCTCTGCTATGAGACTTGTTCTCTATTCAGATTATTTTCCTGTCCCAACACCTCCTGTGAATAAGGATGTTGCTCCCTATCAGATTAGGCTTTTGGGGGATGATTATGCCAAGTCGATCTCTTCTGAAGATAACACCTCTGTTTAATCAAAGGCAAGTGGTAATGAGCCCCACTAGATCCTGCAGGAAGACCTGAATGATCTTGCTTGTGATTTGTACCTGTCAAACAGCAGTCAGAGCTCCTAGCTCCTGATCCAGGCTAATGTTAAGGATCACCAATTTCAGGACACGGAACAAAGACATTGCTTCATTTTTTGACATGGAAAACAAGTTGTGCTACTGAACTAATGTACCAGGCTTGTTCACCTTCCTCAGTTTACCACACAACCCTTCAGACTGGCATCTTCTCATTTACTCTTTCAAGCAAAGTCTCTAGGCTGTGCTTTTGCACAACAGGAATAAATACCCCAGCATTTCTATTGCCCACTCTGCCCATCTCAAGGAGTCATATGACAATAGGAAGCATGTTTATGAAGCTGTTAAGTACAACCACTACCAATGAAGTCCCTGGTCATTGGGCTCATTATGTGTGTGCAAGTAGGCTTCACAAAGTACTGTTGCTTTGTCTGTCACTGGGACGGTCAGGCTGCTTTCAAGCACTACATGCATAAAGGCTGGGGGTCTGGGAGCACTTACGTTCCTGGTGAACACAGTGTCCAAGAGAATCCTCCAGGTAGACATGAAGGAAGCACTTTTCCCTCCTCTTCATATCAAGCTTGGTTTGATGAAGAATTTTGTAAGGGCCATGGACAAATATGTGCTGCCTTCCAACACTAGTGTACTATATTCCAAGGTCTCAGTGCTGCTAAGTTCAAAGAGGGCATTTATTTCAGACCTCAGATCCGAAAAGTGCTGAAAGATACTGACTTTTAGATCTTCCTTGAGGGAACTGAGAGCATGGGAAGAGTCTAAGTCAGTCTGCAGTGGCTTCCTTGGTAATACACAAATACCAGAATACCAAGACAGTATTGAGAAGTTCAAGTTGTTACATTGAGAAGTTGTTACAGACATACAAGGATATGGGATGCCAATGCCACTTAAAATTTACCTTCTCCAATCCCATCTCATTTTTTTCCTCCAAACCTTGAAGCAATGAGTGGATAAACAAGGAGAAAGATTCCACCAAGAAATTACAAAGATGGAGAGAAACTACCATGGCAAGTGGAACCCTGGCATGATGGGAGGCTTCTGCTGAATGATCTTGCATGATGTCCCAGAAGCAAAATACAACAGACTAGATCATCTAAAAAAACATACTTTTAAGGAAAGCATCCGCCTTATGGGCCTTTTTTATTATTATTGAACCTAAAGCAATGAAATTTGATATACTGATAGGAAATGCAATTTGGAATCGTTTATCTCTTTTGAAAAATGCAATTTTCTTGACAAGAAAATGGGAAATCAAAGAAAATGATATTTTAGGGGGGTTTTCAAAATGCTTCTCCTACAGTTTTCAAGCTACAGTAATGATTTTGGTATCATTGGATGCGAAAAAACAAGGGCTTTTATAGTTGCTGATTTATATTCCCCAAATTTTCAGTTTTAAATCAAAAAAATGAAAAAATTAGAGAGCAATTTCTGTTTTTGAAAAAAATGCAGATTCATGACATCATAACGTATGAATAAACAGTAGTTGTGAAATAATTTTTAGCTACTATATAAGCCCTTGTCATTTTGCATCTAATGATACCAAAATCATTACTGTAGCTCAAAAACTGTTGGAGGAGAAGCATTTTGAAACCCCACATTCCAATCCTCTAAAATAAGGCATAATAAGTAAACATAGACAAGCTCAATTTTTCTTTGTTATCATATGTGGGGTCAGCTAGGACCCTTGAAATCATTATACAGTAATAAATAGACATAGAAAATTACATAGCAACGTCACACCGTGAAGAAATAGCCAAGGGGAGGTGTAACATGATAAAATACTATTTCCCCCCCCATTCTTCAAACCCTCGTAGCGGGCGATCGATCGAACATGCAAAATTCATTTCTTTACAGGATGTACCTGACCTTTTGCACTTCCTATAGCAGCAAAAATCCTAATTTCTGCAGAATTCTTAAAATGCGGGATCCATAAGGCGGACGCTTCCCTTAACTGTTTGCTATACTAAGAATTCTGTGGATTTGATAACAAATATCAAAATAATTGGATTCTGTCCATGTTCATTATCTATGCTGCTATATCTGTTATAATAAGCTGCTCTAACAGCTAAATTAAGCACATTATATATGCCATGTGCTAAAAAGAGAGTACCTATGTGGGAGCCATAAATAAAACTAAAGGTGATAGAGCAAAACTGTTGAGAAATTTGAATTCAGCACATCAAAATTAGTGAAAAAACACTTGTTCTTTTTTAAAGGAAAATCATTTTTCTTTACTATCTCAGAAACAAATACGGCATGGATGATTTGAAGCTTTTTAGAAAATATTGTGATCTATCCCATAAGTTGATGAAGGCATCTCTGGATGTAAACTTTCTCACAAAGTGTGAAGTTTATGGAATCATTCCAAAGTTCTTGAGGTTCAAGTTATATAAGAGGTCTCTTCATTCGGGCCACTTCTACAAATCTTGGCAAGCAAAGTTGCTCACAGCAGAGCTGCACCAGAAAAGAAAATCTGTTTGTGACCTATCCAACCTGACGGATGCTGCTGAGGCCAAGGTTCAAGCGTTCTTAACATGTCTTGATGCCTTTTGTATCCGTGGGTTTTGTCAAACAGCGGGTAAGGTCTTCAGAGCTACTACCCACGAGACTCACCGCAAGAAGCTCTAAAACCTTGATGTGGATAACCATATTTATCCGTGTGACCCCAATCACATGATTCATAACTTTAGTGCAATATCTTTACCTGAACGCCTGAAGTTTTTATCAGCTTTCGGTCATCATTTTTGTTTGCCGGTTTTCAAGTTAGATTTCTACAAATACCTCATAGCATGTGAAAAGTTAGCTGGTGCTACTAAAACTTTGCAATGATTGAGATCGGTCCAGTTTCTTGTAAGATTTGCGCTCTGTGGCCTTTCAGTAGTTCTAGTTTTAAATTTGTTTAAATATTTTCTTCTGTGTTCAAAAAGAAAGACTTTTCAGCATTAAAAACCTTAAGTCAAAATAAAAATATTGTACTTTGTAAGCCTGACAAGGGACGTGGAATTGTCATCCTTGACAAAGATGTTTACATTAGCAAAATAAAATCAATTATATCAGATACCACGAAATTCAGTGTCATTCATGAATCATGGGAAAAAAATTGGTCCTGCGCATTGAAGATAAAATCAATACTTTTTTACTGAAATTAAAAAATTTTCGTATCCAGCTTGTGTCCAGGGATTCTTTATGGGCTACCTAAAATTCATAAATTCAATTTTTCTTCTAAATTTGCCCAATTTTCTCTGCAGTTAATAATCCGAGTTTCAACTTTGCAAAATTTTTGGTGCCTTTTTTGAATCCTTTAACAGTTAACAACTATACTTTGGAAAATTTGTCACAGTTTACTGGAGATATTCCTTCCATTCAAAATGCAGATCAATTATTTATGGCCTCGTTTGATGTAGAAAATTTATTTACAAATGTTCCGTTAGTAGAAACCATAGACATAATTATAAAGTTTCTTTTCATTACTCCAGCTGATGTAATTTTTGGTTTCACCTAAAATCATTTCAAAACCTTGCTTGAATTGTGTTATGAATTCAGTTTTTATCTTTGCTAATAAAATGTATCAGCAAGTATAGGGTCTTGGTATGGGTCTCCCATTGGGGCCCACTTTTCAAATATAATCATGTGCCACTGGGAGACAAAGTTGCTCAATGGATGTCCACTGGATTTCAAACCCACGTTTTATCATATACATTGACGACACTTTTGTATTGTTTAGAGATCCTGGCCATATTCCATTATTTCTCAACTTGAATTCTAAACATCATTCCATAAAATTTACTGTCAAAACCAAAAATCATGATTGTATTCCCTTTTTAGAAGCTAATGTTGCAAGAACCAGTAAGAGTTTCACCACCTCTGTATTTCAAAAGCTTTTGTTCACAGGTTTGGGTTCGAGTTTTTTACCTTTTGTAGCTTCAGGTTCAAAGTGAATGAGATTAGGAAGCTTGTAAACAGAGCTTACAATATTAGCTCCAGTTACAACAACCTTCACATAATTAATTCAATTTCCTGCACTCTTTTTCCGCAACAAGTTTCCTTCTTCCGTTATCTACATTAATGTTAAGAGGTTTTTGACAAAAAAGCATTCAAAATTTAGTGCCAATGTTGACCCTGTACAATGTTTGTTTTCCAGTTTTCCTTTCTTTGGCCAGTTGTCTGAGAAGATGTCTAGAGATTTGGAGATTTAGAACTGCTTTTCAATCACTATTTTCATGACGTAAAATTGTGCCTAATTTCTGCAATTCATTTAAAATAGGCTCATTTTTTTAATATAAAGATGTTCTTCTAAAGCAAATGAGGGCATCCTTAGTTTACAAATTTAGTTGTGTACAGTGTACATCAGGCTACGGCAGTATGACGACCTTGCTGTTTAATATAAGGATTGCTCGGCATTGTGAAGTTGGCCATCGTACCAGGAGGCCTCTTGCGCAACCGCCTCATTCTTCTGTGCAACTCCATGCAGAACAGTGTGGTGCCGGAGTTTCTGAAGATCAATTCGAAATATTGTGCAATGCGTTTAATGATTCAGAACTAAAAATTTTGGAGTCATTGTTCATACATAGCCAAAGAAAAATCCGTTTTAAACAGTATGAATAGTTCATATCAGCTGAAAGTTTTTACATGAGTTTTTCTATCAATTTTCTTTCTTTTTTAGCATGTCTGACAAACTTTGTCTTTTTATGTTTTTTAGATTGGACTTACTAAAGATGAAGCTGGACTTAGAAACGTTTAGATTTGACGATTTGTAATAATAAATAATGATTAACCTAGAAACAGTATTCACATCTTTGCCACAGGTAAATTTTTTGTAACCCTGTTACTAACATATGATAGTTTCATCTCCCTAAAGGGAAAAAATTTCAAGAAAACAAGAATTATGTTAGGCAGGTTTTTCAAACAATTTTATTCTGAAAAGATTTCCTAATTTTGAACATAGCTATAAAATTATGAAAAATTTCTTATTAGTATTGTCATAAATATAATATATTTATGTTATTGTTAAAAATTTTCACTTATTTTCATGAAATTGTCAACAGCACTGCAAAAATGAATCAGTTGTATAAAATCAGATCATCTATAAAATAGGCAAGGTGGACATATGCATCTGATAGCAATGAATTGACAACCCATTACCTCTTGCCACTGATGCACAAGTGGTTTTCATTATATCACATATGCTACCAAAAATTTTCTCTTTGAAAAAACCCTAGAATAGAAAATAAAAATTTTACTCCTTAGTAACACAAATTTTGTGGTAGGATACAAAAATGATTTCATCTTACAAATGGCAGCATAAGTGTTGAAATTGGTTCTATTTTGAAAACAAATGATTAGAAAATTAGCATTTCCATACTAAACCTATTCATACATAAAATACAAAAACTATTATCTTGACAAGACTAAAACAATAGTGAGTGCAGTCTCTAATTGCTGAACAGGGTTTATAAATTAATAATATGGTAACTGCTAATTGCAACCACAATGCTCAGCCACCCTAGTGTCCAGGGAGGTTACCTTGGTTCTCTCACCAGGCATCACTTTCTTTGCCAAGCTGCATTACTTGAGTATACCAGGCTTTCCCCAATTGTGGACTGACAAAGAATTTTGTTTCAAGTTCATATAATTGTGTATAGAAGTCTAGCAACTCAGGGTGTCTACTGATATTTCATTTCTAAATTTTACTACTTTTTCCTACCTTCAACAGCAAAAATTGACTCCCCATTTTATACATAATGAATGTTGTCCAAATGTCCAGATGTAAGTAATCAGCCTATAATGAGTAGTTTGAGCCAATAATATCTGCAATACCAATGATTCAAAAAACGCTCCAAGTTTCTTAATACTTAAAATACTTAATACAGCAACCAAAGCATTATTCCAAAATAAGTTACCTAAATTTCTAAGGTACCCTGTCCTAAATGGACTCCAACAAATGTTTGGCCAAGACCTTGTCTTAACATCTTTCAAGTATGAGGAAAATGGTTCATCATGTGCAAAAAATAAACTGACTGGAGACTAGTAGACACAAGGAATTTGTCAGATGCCTTTCCAGCAGGGTATAATATTGAAATTTTATTATGACCAAACACTATTACACGTCAAAAATATCAGTTTGTAAACTATTGAACAACTGTGAATGTGTAAACAAATTTTTGTGAACTATTTCTATCATGCCTCAAAATTTAAATTGGCACCCTAATTGCAATCAATAATGATAACAAATAGGTTATTAACATGTTATAATATGGAACAAATCCTGAAAATGCAAATTTCATGTACCTTACCAATACACTCCTGATCAAAAGTTTAAGGGAAGCAAACGAATTTTGCCACAAATTTTTTGAAAAATGAAAAAAAATACTTTCGGAGGGAAACAAGCTTTCGGGTATTCACAGCATGTTTATGACATTCAAATAACAGTTTTTGCCCTAAAAATTTTGAAATTTACCCATAACCCCCTCCCCTCCCCCCCTCCATGGAAAATTCTTTAAAATTTCAATTTCTCAGCCAATATTGTACATAGAGACAAATGGTCTTTTTTGTTCGATTCATAATCAAAATATCTACCATAACTAGTTAAGGTTTTTTGTTTTTCCTAAAAAAGAAAAATTGACAACTATTTGAATATTAAAAACAGTCATTTCTTTCTATGGACGATGAAAAAAATTTCAAATCTACTTTTAAAAAAATACTCGCTCTAGCATTTATTGTACTCACTCTGCTCTTTACAATGCAAACAAAATCTTCTCAATAGCTTCAAAACTGGAGGAGCAATTGCCCGTCACAGTCTATGAACCACATTTTGAGAAAATGTCGGTCAAAGTTACTATAATGCAGAGTACACAGTGTTAACTACTAATGAGTTAAAACATTTCAGATAAGTCTTCCATAGTTGTAACAAGTCACTACCACTAATAAGTCACTAACACCTGCTGCAAACTGCAGAGGGCCTCAAACGGTTTTTCCCTATGAAATATTCAAAAATTAAAAAGAAATACTTGCATAGTGAAATAAGCTCTGAGGTATTCACAGCATGTTTATAACATTCGAATAAACATTTATAACCCATTAAGTTTTAAGAATTTACCCACACCTACTTCCCCCCACCCAGAGGCCAATTTCACAAAAGTTCAATTTCTCAGCCAATATTGTACATAAAGTCGATTAGTTTTTTTTGTTTGATTCACAATGAACATATCTACAAATTTTCGAGACAGTTTTTTGATATCGCTTCAGAATTCTTTTTTACAAAATTTAGAATTTTTATACCTAAATTTTTTTTTTTTCGTCAATAAAAAATTTCGAATTAATTTATAAAAAAACTAGATCAGGTATTTATAGTACCTACTTCGATCTTTACGATGCAAAAAAGATTTCCTCCATAGGTGAAAAACTGTAGCTGGAATTGCCCCTCAAAGTTGAAAATGTATCTTCTGCCAGAGCGAACAGCTGCATTTGATATTCTAGGCATTTCACAGGACGGACAAGCACAAAACCACTCACTAAGAAGGTCAAGAGACCACTAAACCTCTCTAATGAATGGATAGTTGTCTAAAAACAAAGAAAAACTTTTCAAAACACCAACCAGAGCTAAGCAGAGCCGCAGCTGGTCTCTGAGCGCAAATGCGGGGGAGGGAGGGGGGGGGCAATTTGGGGGTAATTATGGGGGTTTGGGTTACCAAAACAGGCCAAATGACGTTTCTACATGATAGAGGGAGGGTTTAGGAGCATTTTCAAGCAATAATCTCATTTTCAGTTTTGGGCCCCAAAAAACCGTTCGCTTCCCTCAAGACCACTTGAAAATTTTGAAAAATGACAACTTTTCAGTGATAAATAATTAAATGCATTCACCTAGGGATCACTAATCACTAAAGGTATAAGGTGAGAAAGACAAAAAATAACAATTGTAACAATTTATCAAGAAATCAACACTTTCAACAAATAATGACTTTTTCTGTTGATCATAATTATAAGACCAGGGTAATAAATGGAGTCAAACATGGAATTTAATTCAAATGGAGTTTAGTTAAAGGGCAATTTTTGGCATTTTAGATTAGTTACAGGTTGGCACTGATAGCGTAAAGGTTTCACCATGCTCAAAGCAAACAAAGTTTTTAATTTGAACGTGGTCGAATTGTCTAACTGCATAAGCAAGGCTTGTCACAATGTGCAATTGCAGCTGAGATTTACCACAGTAAAACTGTAATTTACAACTTTCAGAAGGACCCAGAAAATTATGAAACAGCAAAATCTAGTGATACACCAAAAAAAATTCACTTGCATTGGGTAGGAGAATAAAACAGGTGGTTTCTCACGACAGAGGACGGTCTTCCAAGCATATTAAGGACAGCATCCCCCATCCGAACCTTTTTTTTTTATTGAACCTAGCACAATGAAATTTGGTGTACAGATAGGAAATGCAATTTGAAATTGTTTATCTCCTATAAAAAAATTAGATTTTTCTGAAAAGAAAATGGGAAGTCAAAGAAAATGAAATTTTTTTGGGGGGGGGGGGTTTCAAAATCCTTCTTGTCTAACAGTTTTCAAGCTACAGTGATGATTTTAGTATCATTAGATGCGGAAAGACAAGGGCTTTTATAGAAGCTACAATGCATTTCTTAAACTTCCAGTTTTAAATAAAATAAATGGAAAAATTTGAGAGCAAACTCTGTTTTCGAAAAAATTGCAGATATATGACGTCATAACTTATGAACAATAAGTAATTGTAAGACAAATTTTAGCTTATATAGAAGCCCTTGTCCTTTCGCATTCAATGCTACTAAAATTATTTCTGTAGCTCAAAACCTGTAGGAGGAACAGCATTTTGAAACCCCCACATTCCGATCCTCCAAAAAACGGCAAAATAGGTAAACCTAAACAATCTCAATTTTTCTTCGTTATTATTTGTGGGGTCAGCTAGGACCCTTGCAATCATTATACAGTAAAAATAGACATAGAAGATCACATAGCAACGTCGCACCGTGAAGAAATAGCCAAGAGGGAGGTGTAACATGATAAAACTTCAATTCCCTCTCCCCTCCCCCCCCATTCTTCTAACATCCGTAGCAGGCGAACGAGCCAACTTACGAACTTCATTTTTTCACAGGATGTACCTGACCTCTTACGTTTCCTATAACAGTATAAATCCCCATTTATGCAGAGGTCTCAAAACTCGGGATCCATATGGGGGACGCTTCCCTCAAGGCCCTCACAGATGCTGATCGCAGTGCAGTAACGATCAGGCGGAACTTACGTCAAAACGGCATGAAGAACAAAAGGCGTCTACAAGGTTCTTGGTTGCTTCAACTTCACAAAGTGGCCCGTTTACAGTTTGCTCGTGAGCACCAAACATGAGACATTGAGAAGTGGTTGCAAGTTTTGTTTTTTGATGAGAAAAAATTCAATTTGGATGGTTCTGATGGTTTCCAACGGTACTGGCATGACAAAGAAATTCCTCCTGAAATGTTTTCCATGTGCCATAGTGATGAAGTCATTAGTGTTTGGGATGTATTTTCCTACAGAACCATGGAGCTTCAGAAGGTGCAGGATCGTCAAAAAGCTGCTGGTTATGTCTGAATGCTGCAAAGATCATCTTTGTCAGCAGAGGGTCTTCGTCTGTGTGGTGATGGATTTTTTCAGCAGGATAATGCAGCAGTCCACATCGCCCACCAGACTACGACTTTCTTTCAAATAAATTTGGTCACTGTTTTGCGTCACCCAGCATGTTTGCCAGACTTGAACCCAATAGAAAATGTTTGGGGGTGGATGTTTATGGAAATGGTAAACAATTTGCATCAGTAACCAAACTTAGTGCTGCCATCTTCAGGAGCTGGGACAACATTCCTTGAACCCTCATGGAAACCCTCGTTTCTAGTATGCCACAAAGAATTTTTGAGGTTATGAACAAGAATGGAGCCAGTACTCATTACTAAGTTCAATTTTTGCTCATCTCAACAATTTTGAAGAAAAATTTCTCATGATTTTTGCATGTGGTCTCATCATTTTGATCAACTGAAAAAGTCATTATTCATTAAAAGCAGGGTTGCAAAGTCAGAGGAATAAATTTGCGACTCCGACTCCGCCTTTCTAGAATTTTGCGACTCCAACTCCACCTTTCCAAAATTTTGCGACTCCAACATCGAGTCCATCTAAACACAATTTATTAGATTAATAGTACTATTTGCAGGGTGATGCTACTTGTACATATGGTTATTATGATCATTTTTTATGAACAACTTCTAATTTGGCAATAGAATGTTAAAAATCAAGTTTTACAAATATATCTCTACTAGTGTACATGATTCTTCAAAAATGACAAGATTCGATAGTTTTCTTAAAAAAGTCCCATGATATAGATGACAAACAAATAGATCCACCCTAATAGTACTCGCAATTAAAATATCCTTGTACTTGTGCACTGGTGAAACTCGTATCACAGACACGGTCATTAAGCCTCCTTATGAATGTCACAGACGCACACACCAACCAAGCAAGCAACAACTGTGTATTATATTTTAAATTATTATTGGCAAAAAAGTTTTCTACAAATTTGCCATGCCTTTTCATCACAATAAGTTGCATTTTCTCAACAATAGATTCAATTTTCTAGCAAAAGTTTTTACATAAAAACAAAAGTCAGCTGATGCCAGGTTTTATTATCATTTGAATGGTATTCATGATACCATCCAATCAAGCTGCTTCCCATTCTAATAACATGGGAAATTGCACACAAAAACAAATATTTATTTATAAAATGATGGAAACACCTAGCGTTTCATTAAATATGTGGTTTTTTTTTGCGCTGAGAAATTTCCACCATAGGTTGAAAACTCAAAATAAATCAATTTATACGAATGATAAAATGCCAAAAAATCCTTAGTTTTGGAGTTATAAGGACTCAAAGAAACTTGGAAATCTAAAGTAAGATACGACGTTCACGCCAATGTTAGCGCTACCTTTTTCCTTTCAAATTAATCCAAGTCAAGTTCAAATTAATTCAAGTCAAGTTTGAATTAATCCAAGTCAAGTTCAATTCAATCCAAGTCAAATTCAAATTAAACCAACTCTAAGTTAAGTTAAGAATTGACATAATCACTTGTTATTTTGAGCATTTTTTGTATTTAATATGTTTCTATTAGATGTGATGAGCAAGACAATCATTTTTCCTTTCAGCAAGGAGTACATAAAACTTTCGCCTGTGTTACAATCTGAAGACAAGATGTAAAATGTGCCAAGTCCCCAGCATCAGGAACAGAGTGTTATTCAGATCATTGAGCAGCGTAAAAGATACCAGTCATATATAAAATGTAACCAGTTCACATTGTATTGTACAACTCATTGAAGTTATTTTAAAATTCTACATTAATGGTATGCATCCATTCAACTATTAATGTTAAAAAGATAATTTTATGTTCCACATAGCAGTATCGGGAATTTATTTACACCCATTTCGAAATTCACATGCGTGAAACTTCATGTTATCACATGTATGAAATAATTTACATGGGAATGCAAAAGATTACTATTGGACGTTATGTAGATTTAATTTTTAAGAGCAATATACAAATGCGATTCACTGAGTACCAATGTACAATTCTGTTTGAATACAATTTATAGGAGTACATTACTACACTCTCAAATTCCTGCATTAGCAATGAAAATGTTGCCATCCCTTCAAATTAATAGGCCAAGGCAAATATATCATCTCTGTCGATGAAAAAATTGTAACTTCTTTTTAACAAAAAATGTTTGGACGAGCAAAAAATGGACTTCGTTGCTACATTTTTTGACGAATTAAATCTACATATTGCCCAATGATAATTTTATGTGGTTGCATGTTTATATGATTTCATACACGTGATAAAGTGAAATTTCATGCATATAAATCTCCATTTGAGTGTAAATAATTCGTCGATACTTCTATATAGATGTGTAACACAAAATTATCTTTTGAACAAAAATATTTGAATGAATGAAAACTGCCATTAATGTAGAATTTGAAACAACTTTAGTGAGTAATATAATAAGACGTTTTTATAATTGACTTGTCTCTTTTATGCCGCTCAAAGATCTGAATCACTCTCTGCCTCCTGATGCTGGAGACTTAGCACATTTCACGATGGCTTGTCTATAGATTGCTACACCGGACGCCAACAGAAATTTTATATATTTCTTGCTGAAAGGGAAAACGATTGTCTTCCTCATTACATACATTAGAGGCAGATTTCGTACAAAAACGCTCAAATTAACAAGTGACTACGTCAATTCTTTACTGAAGTTTAGGTTGGTTTAATTTGAATTTGACTTGAATTTAATTGACCTGAGTTAGACTGATATGAAGTAAAAAAGGTGAAGTCATAATAGTTCCTACCCCACTGAAAGAGTTTTTTCACATTTTACAATGAGAACTGCAATCATTTTTATGATTGGGAAAAGTATCTGCAATTTCAAGCTATTAAGCATTAAATGTTTGCAAGTTTTATTAATTTATTCAAATAGCTACTAAAGTTCATCATTGATGACTCAGTGTTAATTTCCTAACAAACATTTATATTGCAAATTTTTTGTAATGGCAAAATGTTTGCAGGTTTTATCGCAAAAATTATAAAAAAAACTCCTTTACTGCAGTCAAAACCATCGAGACTGGCATTAACATAGGCGCCATCGAGGTATCCTACTTTGAGTTTTCAAAATTTCTTAAAATCCTTCTAACTCAAAAACTAAGGAGTTTTGGCATTTTATCAATCGTGAACATCGATTTATTTTGAGTATTTGTACTTATGATTGAAATTTGTTTGCCTAAAAAACCTATTTAGTGTTGATTTATCTTTTCAAATAAAATATAGAGTGTCTCCTCAAACACATAAATAGATTTGGGGATTTTTGTGCACAACTTCTATGTTATTACAATGTTCAATTACGTATTGAACATATATAATGGTTGGTTGGTCTGTCTTTTTCACGCTCTGAATGGATGCTTAATGACCGTATCTGTGAGACGCGTTTCACCAGTGTACAAGCACAATATTTTGATTGCAGGTAGAATTAGGATGGATTTATTCGTTTGTCATCCACATCTGGAAGATTTTTATAGCAACAAATCGAATCCCGTCATTTATGAAGGGTCGTGTACACTATCATATATTTGTACTAGCGTGCACGGCCCGTCAAAAATGATGGGATTCAACACCTTTCTTGAACAAATTTTCCAGATGTGGATGCCAAACGAGTATATCCATCCTAACAGTTCCAGTGATACAAATATTGTCCATGCGCATACGCACGCCCATACGCCTGTCAAAAAAGACGGGATTCTAAATTTTCCTTAAAATTTCTTTACAGATGTGAATGACAAACAAAGATATCCATCCTAATGGTACCTGTTAAAAATAAAGGATTTCAGCATCATACATTTCAAAGTTGTATATTGTTAATGATTACATTTTGGGTAACTAAAATTCATGCGAAGACCAAAAAATTTATTGTAGCAGAATAAAAAATAAATGCTCGGTTTGTATTGGGTACAATATGAACAAATTATTATTAAAATGAAGTGCTCTGAAAACAAATAATCAGTATAATGATTGTTTCAAATCAAACATACGGTATCTTCCAGGTAATCGCTCCTGGATACCAGTACAGTTTTACGAAGGAAGAGAAGCTACATAGAGCATTGCATACAATGTGAACAGAAAGCTTCATTGTAAAAGTTCTTGCAAAACAAAATTTTCAACCAAGAGTTTTTCTCCAACTGTGCAATTTTCAGCTAATATTTTGAGATTATTTCTGTTGCGTGTTTTACTAAGAGCCACGTACAACTGGCCATGACTAAATACAGGCGAGGGCAAGTAGAGGCTCAAATTGTTGAAGCTTTGTCCTTGCGACTTGTTTACTGTCATTGCAAAAGCTGTGATCACTGTAAATTGTTGGCGGGCCATTTTGAAAGGTAGAGTCGTATCACTTGGTGTTAAATCAATTCAGGGTATGAATGCTTCTTCTCCCTTCTTGCTACCACTTATTATTTTGCCATAAATATATAAAGCTCAATAAATGATACAATGAGCAGGCGTGGTCCATCGAGTACTCCTTTTTGTGGGTTCAAATACGTAGAATTGTACCTTTCAAATTTGATTGCATCTTTCTTCAACTTGAGTAAATGGGGAGGCATTCCAGACGGAGTTTGAGAATTTAGAAATTCCATTGGGTAGTTTAATTCATTTTCAACGTAATCATCTCTTATTGAATCTACGCTGGTGAAGTATGTATTTTCCCCTGTAATTAGATCCAAAACATTGTGTTTCAATTGCTGAGCATTTTTATTTTTAGGGGTAAGGATGATTTTCACACTCACAGCTTTGATCGCCTCATTAGTATCAAGTTTGAGCGAATTGCCAAAGATGTCTTGCACAATATTGCCTGATGATTGCATTTCTTGTGGGATCTCAATTAAGTTATTACCCAGCTCTTCAGCATCAGATATTGTTCCATTTCTGATTCAAAGGAACCATGTTAAACTCCAGTTGGTTTTCAATACGCATATTTTCTGTTAATGACAGTTTTGTTACAAACCTCCATAGATTTAACTGTTTAATTGAGGATTCAATAATTGCTGCACTTGATGCTCTGGGAATAACTGGAGCTGTTTGCCTAAAATCACTTCCTAAAAGCAAAACTTTTCCACCAAACGCCCTTTGCAAATTCATAATTTCTTTCAGTAGATTGTTTATTACTCTGAGAGCATTGCATGATTGCATGGAAGCCTCATCAATGATAATTAAGGACAATGTTTTAATGTTCTCAGACTCCGGAGAAGGTATTCTCTTCATTGATGTTGAAGTTTCCAACAAAGGAATAGGAAGCTTGAATCCACTGTGGGCAGTTTGTCAATTTCTAAGCAGATCAGCAGCAATTCCGTTAGTGGCATATCTTAAAACCCGTGTGTTTTGTGCATTTAAATACTTGAATTTTACATGGTATAAAAAAGTTTAACCTGTGCCTCCAGGACCATCAAGAAAGAAAAAATTTTTCTCTCTCCCTTCATGGTTTATTGCCAAAATAATTTCATCAAATGCAACTCTTTGCCCATCGTTCAAAGTAGAGAACAGAGTATCAGGAATGATTTAATTATCATGCACTTGACCTTCAACTTCCAACAATGGAGTTGGAACTGGCAAATGAAGGTCCTGACAGTTCAAACCGTGCAGTGACAGTCATTTGTATTTCATTCAATGCCTTCTGAATAGCAGTATCTCAGTTTTCTTGGAGCTAAAAGTCTTCAATGAGTTGATCTTCGAATTTATGAAATAACTCAAAAGGATTAGCAGGAGTGCTGAATACGCAAATAAGTGCAAACAACTCTCTCAGCTGTTTTGGCATATGCAATTGCGAGGCTTCTGTCATGCATCTGAACCACTCAGTGTCATCCTGTAGCAAATTATGATGCAGTGCTGCTTCTTTGAATGTGAGATATTAGGTTCCATTTACTTCTCTCAGTTGAGAAAAGCTGGATGCACCTTTTACATGGAGCAGCAATATTCTCAGACAAAACCTCTCATTATCTATAGGGCTTACAGTATACATTCTGGTGATGATTTTATTAGCTCCTCTTTGTCTTGGTTGCCACTACGTTGTTCGCTTATTGAACACAACGTGATTTGGTATCTCTGTGTAATGCAAATTTCTTGCGTTAATATCATTTTGATTTAGAATAAACCATGCTGTTAATTGAGTGTTGCACTGCTGAGCTCTGTCCAGGGCCTGTCTTTCCTCTCCAGGCTAGAAGTACATGGGCTGTTGGGTTCAAGATGAACATGCATCCGAATAACTGGATGCGATCTGTTGTGCATTTTAAACTCATGCAGACGCCACATACCTTCAGGAGCACTGACAGATTGGGCATTAAGGTGCTGTTGGACTTCATCATACACTATCCTTTAGTCCCTCTGATTTTCTGATATATTAACATGTATTGAGTCATGACCTTTATGAACATATTAGTTAATATACTTTACTGATGCAATGGAGGAACAAATCTCAATGTTGATGTGAAAATTGTATTTCTTGCATAAAAATTTGTTGTGTGGCACAACAAATGTATCATTGACCTGATTGTTTCCAATTTGAATAGTAGGCCCAGGAACACGTCTGTACAAAGGACAACCATTTGTATTTATTTTGGTTGTCATTTCAAAACCGGTTGGCGATCTTTTTTTTTGCAGGAACTATTTTCCATTCAAACAGAGATCAGGTTCATTTCACCACATGGTCCATGAATCCAACCTTTTTTTTTATTTCAAATAACTCAGGTTCTGTGGGTTGATTTGGAACTTTGGCACAGACTAATTAATGGATTTTGTAAGGCTCATTTGGTTTATCTTCTAGTTCTAAAATCACCAACATGTGAGCATGAGGTAATCCTCTTTTCTGGAACTCAATTGTGTATCAAAAAGCAAGAACCTTCCCTAATTTATGCTTCTTTGTAATTTCATCAATTAGTTCTCGAAGTTTTAAATTGAAAACTCTCGCAACTAAGTTGGGTCGATCAGAAGCAGTCTGCCCTGGTTGAAGGTTGTTCTTGATCTCAGGTCAGTTGACATTACATGTTATGGTGACAAATAAATCAGGGGTACCAAATCGTCTTACTTATTGCCATTGCGTTGTATCTCTCATGCATGTTTCTCGTAGACACTTGGAAAGATGATGGCAGTATAATAGTAGGTCCTATTGGCACATTATAATTGCCTGCTATTACATTCAAGTGGTCAGCCAGTCCATAATATTTTTCAACTTTCAATTGATTCTGCTGAGATTTTTTGAAGTTTAGGTTATTTACTTCTACATGTAGATATGAATCTACAGTCTACTGTTGGAATAATTTACCTCCATTCAAAATTGAGTTAAATTTGCTATCTCTGATAGCTGTTTGCAATATTTTGTGTTGGAGCATTGTCACATTTCTTTGGTGCATATCAGTGCCTTGTCTGTTATTGCCTTCCATTACTGGTTGCCAGCCAGGTTTGCCAAAAGGGAAGAAAAGTGTATACGTCATTGGATCAAGATTTGGGCTGAGAATATTCAAGTTAATCAAAGGAGCCTCATCATTTTGTGGATAAACTCTGAAATCTCGATGAAACAGAGGTTCTCCACCTGAATTTTGAAAAATCATTGCAAGTTTGTAGACAGTTGGTAAGTTGTATCTCCTTCTATTGGTATTTCTGTCTCTATTGAAGGATATGCTGGCGGTGGTCTCGGGACGTTCTCTCTGGGCCTCTTCTGCTTCCTGTAGCTCAACCTCTCTTAATGTTCTAAATGCTGCAACAAATACATTGCACTCTCGCATGATGTTGTTCAAATTGTGTAAAATTTGACGATTTAATGCTCCATTAGCAGGAGTTCTTACTCTTACATCTGTAGCTTGTGCAGAGTCAATGACATATAGTTGTGCAAATTGTCTGTCGTGACTGCCATTTGGATGCATCTGGGATGTTCTATGATATATTTAGCCATGAACTCTGAATGTACATGGCCCTCTACCATTCAGTTGCACAACTTTAGCTCCCATTGATGCACACGACACTGAAGCATTATAGTTCCTTATATTTTCTTTGAAATGTGAGTAGTGACAATCATCAGGATTTGATAGAAGCAATCTAAAGTAAGGTGGAAATTCTCTTCTTAATGGAGGAATAACCTTCCCTTTGTGGCAACAATTGTTGAATAACCCATCGGAAGGCTTTTCTTTTGGAAAATGCTTGGCTTGACATTTTGAACAAAGGATGTTCATTTCACCACAAAAATGAGTAACTGTATCAGTATCGTTGTAAGTATTATTGACTCTTATTTAAAACATGTCTTTGTGCTCTATCATTTCTCACAGCATTTCTGTTTACATTCAATTGGCCATTTCTCTACTGCACATTCTCATTTTGATGAAATAATGTCACTCTCTCATATTTTGGAGTCTGAAAAGTTGCTTGTTTTTGCTCTCTTCTTTGATTCTTTGTCGCATTCTCAGTCGCATTTCTTCTCATCTCTGAGCTTCATCATTTTCTATTTCAAGTCTCAGCTGTGCACGTTGATGCAAATCTTTTTCTAATCTTTGATTTCTTACTTTTTTACTTTCTCGTTCACTTCTTTGTTGTGTACGTTGCCGCTGATCTTCTATTCTTTGAGCTCTCACTTTATCACTCTCCTGCTCAATTCGTTGTTGCATTTTCAGTCGCATTTCTTCCCTTCTCTGATCTCTTTCTTCATCATTTTTTAGCCCAAGTCTTTGTTGTGCCCATTGATGCATATCTTCTATTCTTTAATTTCTAGCGGCCTCACTTACTTATTAAATTCTTTGTTGTTTTCTTTGACGATTGTTTTCTCTTCTCTGAACTCTTTCTTCTTCAGTTTCTAGTTCATGTTGAGATGACATTCTTTCCCTTGATTGGCTTAGTATAGAGTCAATCAGTTCATGAGAATAAGTGGCATAAAAATGTCTTATTTGCAGCCAAATTTCTTCTCTTTCATCCTGAGATAGCGCTGCCCAGTCTCTTCTTTTTTGCTTTCAATCTAGTCTCCTTTTTCTTTCCTAAAGTGTTTCCATTTTTGGTTTGAAAATTTGTGCATATTCAAGATAAACTTACTTTTCTGAATGTTTTTAACCGAAAAACCTTTGATATATACATGTAATCAGTATCTATTATACCAAACAAAAAAATATACATCCCATGTTTCCTACAAAGTGGACACCAAAAAAATTAACCAAGGGTATTTATTAGGAAGTAGCAGGACCCGTGGAAATTCCACGGACAGTGTCATCTTTAAGCAGGGAGGACTCATGAAAAATTTCCATCTATATTACTTACCCTATGCTATCCTAACCTTTCCTATCGTAAGAGAACCTATCCTATAAAATGTTGAACATATCAGTGCGTGTAAGGGCCATCCCATGTTACACTGAGGAAATTGGTATCTATGATACCGCACACTCAGGCATCATATGTTTCTTAATTAAGAAGGGGACACCAAACAGATATATAAATAAATTCATAAATAAACACACGACAGGTATTATTAGGTTAGATTTTACTGACAGGTGTCTTCTGAGTAGGCAAAGTAGGCAGTACATACCCTGATAAGCATAGGTGAGTAACAACAGTTTTTTCTATTCCTAAGTATGCTCCGATTCAACAAAATTACAATAGATAATTCAATTACCATGCTTGAAATCCCAAAAATTATGATATATCACACATACTGTACATGTAAATAAGGTAGGCAAGATTTGCACACCGCCTTTTATTCTCTGTACCTACATTATACGGGGTAACAATGCAGAAAAGATAACATTATTGCTCAACACTATTTGATATTGCGGCTATGATAAGTAAAAGTTGTTCCACTGTCGTCGCAGGGGTTTGACATTTTCGGAATGTTTTGCTTACAAATAAAAGCCTCTTTTAGCTTCTTTGGGTGCAATATGATACTGTCTTTTATTATCGTTTGACTTTTTTACAATTTATTTGACACTTTCTTATTTTAATAAAGGTCCACTTTTTTTCATTTTGTATCTTTGGTAAACTTTGGTACATTTTCATCAAGAAAATTTGTATTATCGCATAAATGCAGCAATTATTGCAGCAGAGAGAGTGCATTGTTTTCAGTTACAATGTGTGTGCAACTAAGTGAAGTATTTGCTATTGTTGTGATATTATTTTCATTGCAGCTCTTTCACACTGTATTTTATTTTTCTTCAAGTATCCCAATACCGATTTTGATTACCTCACAACATTTCCAAAACTTTCTTAAGAAAAAAAGTCATTAATTATATAATGCTGAGAAACAGACACTATTTCAGTTTTTAAAATTGTGAAAACATAATTATAAAAATCTGAATTTCAGCGTATGCTTACTTAGAAACTGGGGAGTGATCAGAAGATAAAAATTAAACATGAAAATGGAATGGTAAAATACAATACAACTCTTGATGAACCAAATAAAATTCAAGGAATTACTTTAGAAATGAGCAGAAATTTTCATTATTAATAAATGTTAACTTGACCTAAAGACAAGGAATTAAACAAAACAAAGAAATAAATTTTAAGTACATAGATACTACATATAGCTGAAAAAATCAACTAATAATACAGTTATTAACATCAAAATAAGCCAATTGAATTCTCATTTTCAACGGCAATTTCATAACCTTGACACTAGAACTCTTTATGTATCAGACCATAGCTTCAGGTTTGGATCAAAGACCAGTCATTTTCAATGTATCACAACCTAAAGACTAGAAATATTTATGATCACAACATAACTTTTGGTTACTGCAGAGACTAGCCATTATCAATCAATATACCAAAGCATAACCAAAAGAAAGACTAGAAAAGATCGTTATAAGGAGCCACTTGAATAGAATATAGACGCAGTAAGAGCGTACAAAGTTACCACTCTTAAGGTGAGTACAATGTATTACATCAGCTGAGCTGTTCTGCAGGTAACTTGCAACACATTAACAACTAGTTTACAGGTCCTATGTATTAATTGACTGGGAGTGAGAGAAACGGAATGAATTTGCGATGCTTTCAATTACTAAGTCCGGCTTTTTTACTGTAATATATTATATGCATTATTGCTCCAGTAGGAAAATTATACTCCGCACTTGAAGGTATCACATATATATGTGTGCAAACCCGCAATGACTAAACATCAATGTCGATGGACCGTATTAGGCGATAGGTATAAATACGCTCTTTTGAACCTCGAATAAAATCATCAATAAAAACATTGCAAACTTTGCAGCTTTTCAGTAAAGTTATGCAACTCTGTTTGGTTTACTTTTGCTTTTAAACAATTACAAATAATTTTTGCAAACTTTGGAATCAAAGACACCAGAAATTAGTGACTCCAACCTCGACTACACCATACCCGAATGAACGACTCCGACGCCACACACATTCAAAAAAGCGACTCCGACTCCACCCTAAAAAATGCGATTCCGGTGACTCCGATTCCCGAATCTGACTCCGCAGCCCTGATTAAAAGTGTTGATTTCTTAATAAATTGTTACAATTGTTTTTTTTTTGTCTATCTCACCTTTTACTTTTAGTAACTATGGATCCCTCGTCAAATGCATTTAATTATTTATCACTGAGAAGTCGGTCTTTTTCTAAATATTCAAGTGGTCTTAAACTTTTGATCAGTAGTGTATATAGTAGAAGAATGAACTTTGATTAGATGGAGCATCACCATGCTCTTATGACGACATCATGGAGGTTACTAATTTGCCATGACTGCCAAAATAAACTTCAAAGGAACTTAACTCTTGTTCAAATGATTACACATTGTATTAAAAGATAATTTTATAGCATAATTCTTTCAGTATTTGGACATAAATTAACGTCATTGGAAAAGAAAACTTTGAGCTTTACGAGGTAATTTTTTATAGGAAAAACATTTATAGTTAAAGTAAATCACTGTTTCCCCACATCAAAGTGGACAGAATAAACTTCAGTTTATTCAAAGGAAGATATAACTGCTCACAATCAAGTTCAGATCCAAAAAAAACACTTTCTGGATATAAATGAACTGCAAAGCTCCTTTGACGTCATTGCGATGTTTCTATCCTGCCTGAACAACTTGGAGTGTGAGAACATTTATCCTTGAATAAGAATGGGAAGGTTATATCAAGTTTTTGATAATCATGATTTTTGTACTGAGTCCGTCAAAACCAACTGCAATGGGTGTTCGGATAGTTTGACAGAGCACGTAAAAATTTTAATTGGTGGAAAATATTATCAAATAGCATATTTTTCTGAATAATCATGTTCAGGTAATAAGCATGTAATAACTGTATCTGCATTGCAGGATGCACCCCTTTTCAATTTACCCTTCTAGATCTTTCGTGCCCACAAAAAATTCACATATCTATTATTATGATACCTTCAATTTCAATATACTGCAAACAGTGAGGTTAAAACACTTCTTTCTATGATCTGTAATGGCGACAAAAATTTTTAGCTACTTGGTGATGGCAACAATGGATATTTCTCTATTCCATTCATGATAGTTGGGTGTATGCAAAATTCTTACAAGCACTATAGACAAATACCTAAATAACATTCATATATGAAATTGAGTTAACAGCAACACTATCACAGAAATAGTGTATTTTTTGCACCCTTTTCATCTGAAAATGCATTTTTTTCAAAGGTTATTGTGTTATTAAGAAATAGCTAAAAAATGTGAAACAAAAGTGTTTCACCCATGATATCAATTGCTGTATGTTGTTCAACTCAATTGCAACCTTCAGTAATTTTCTCAATACTCATAAGTTTAACGCTTGGCCTAAACACCTCCTCTGGATGATTATTCATTGAATGATGATTCATTGCGGATAATGGTCTATGTCAGTCCGATCTCAAAAGTTATGTGACGCAATTGAGCTTGCACTGGACCCGAGGGCCCTGACACTGTCAGCCCTCAATTTCAAGTTCTAGCAATAGGGTTTTTCAATGTTTGCATTGTGATTCACTAGGTTCTTCACTGCTTATATTTTATATTTGCATTTGTGAGGTATAGTTAAATGTTGTAACAATTTGAGTGAAGTACTATTATTAAACTCTGGGCAAGTATATTTAAATGACCTATATATGATGAAGGGTGCTTGTTTTTTGAGGGTAACGCAATTGGGTATCCCTAAAGAAAATCATTGTAAGACAAGAATGTTGAATATTATAGAGAGAAGTGCCCACTTAAGGTTTTTGTTTGAAAAACTTGAGCAGAAAACTGAATTTAATTTTTGAAAAGTTTACAATCCTTGATTATTTACTGACCTATTACCCTGAAAATTTATGGAATGGTAATGAAAAAATTTCATATTTAAGCAATTAAATGGCTCAAATAAACCTTCCATCATAAAACAATTTGATAACTTTCAGATCAACTGAATGAGAAGAAAAAGTGAACTATTTTTACTGCTGTTCTCACAATTTCACTATTTATTTCTATTTTGTGTCCTCCAATCTTAAAATTACATCCTGCTTTAAAGGAACATTTCCCATAGACTGAGGTAAAGTTCTGATTATGGGAGAAATCAATTTAAAAAAAGCTTCATACTCTATATACATCTGAACATTACTTTAGTTTTTCAGAGAATTATTCTGCTTCACAATTTCTTACTACCCCAAGGCAAAATTTTTACTGATTTTTACTACTTTCCAAATTTTACTACTTTCTACTACTTTACTACCTAGTAGACATCCTGCAACTATGAATATGGGTACATTCTATTATAAATAAAAATAGCAAGTCATGTCACTTTACTGTTCATTTTCTCATGATCCTTAAATAATTCTCAATTTGTCTAGATTTTCACCGCAATATTGTTTCACAATAAAAAGCAAGAAAAAAATCACTACACGTTGTCATTTTTACTAAAAATGGTCATATAAAACTGAACATTTGAAACTAACAGTTCAGTTTCAGCAAAATCTCCGTAAAACCAAAACGGGAAAATATTAAGAGAAGCGAACGGTTTTTTGAGGCCCAAAACTGAAAATGAAATTATTGCTTGAAAATGCTCCTAAACCCTCCCTCTATCACGTAGAAATGTCATTTGGCTTGTTTTGGCAACCCAAACCCCCATAATTACCCCCAAATTGCCCCCCCCCTCCCGCGCAGTTGCGCTCAGAGAGACCAGCCGCGGCTCTGCTTAGCTCTGGTTGGTGTTTCGAAAAGTTTTTTCTTTGTTTTAGACAACTATTCATTCATTAGAGAGGTTTAGTGGTCTCTTGACCTTCTTAGTGAGTGGTTTTGCGCTTGTCCAACCTGTGAAATGCCTAGAATATCAAATGCAGCTGTTCGCTCTGGCAGAAGATACATTTTCAACTTTGAGGGGCAATTCCAGCTACAGTTTTTCACCTATGGAGGAAATCTTTTTTGCATCGTAAAGATCGAAGTAGTTACTATAAATACCGGATCTAGTTTTTTGATAAATTGATTCGAAATTTTTTTATTGCAAAAAAAAATGTAGGTATAAAAATTCTGAATTTTGTAAAAAAATTCTGAAGCGATCTCAAAAAACTGTCTCGAACATTTGTAGATATGTTCAGTGTGAATCAAACAAAAAAAAACTAATTGTCTCTATGTACAATATTGGCTGAGAAATTGAAATTTTGTGAAATTGGCCTTCGGGGGGGGGAAGGGGGTGTGGGAAGGGGGTGTGGGTAAATTCTTAAAACTCAATGGCTTATAAATGTTTATTCGAATGTTATAAACATGCTGTGAATACCTCAGAGCTTATTTCACTCCAGAAGTATTTCTTTTTAATTCTTGAATATTTCATAGGGAAAAGCCGTTCGAGGCCCTCTGCAGTTTGCAGCAGGTGTTAGTGACTTATTAGTGGTAGTGACTTGTTACAACTATGGAAGACTTATCTGAAATGTTTTAACTTATTAGTAGTGTATTAGTTTGTAAGTTCTGATGAAAAAAAATATGAAATCATACAAAGGAAACACTGTGTACTCTGCATTATATTGTTGGTAACTTTGACCGACATTTTCTCAAAATGTGGTTCATAGACTTTGACGGGCAATTTCTCCTCCAGTTTTGAAGCTAATGAGAAGATTTTTTTGCATCGTAAAGAGCAGAGTGAGTACAATAAAAGCTAGTGCGATTTTTTTTTAAAGTAGATTTGAAATTTTATCATCGTCCATAGAAAAAAATACCTATGTTTTTAATATTCAAATAGTCGTCAATTTTTCTTTTTTTAGGGAAAACAAAAAACCTCTACTAGTTATGGAAGATATTTTAATTATGAATTGAACAAAAAAGACCATTTGTCTCTATGTACAATATTGGCTGAGAAATTGAAATTTCATAGAATTTTCCATGGAGGGGGAGGGGAGGGGGGTATGGGTAAATTTCAAAATTTTTAGGGCAACAACTGTTTATTTGAATGTCATAAACATGCTGTGAATACCGTAAAGCTTATTTCCCTCCAAAAGTATTTTTTTTTCATTTTTCAAAAAATTCATGGCAAAATTCATTCGCTTCCTTTAATTTACTGATGAAGTATTTCTAAAAGTTCAAGCTTTGAAAAACACGAATGGTAAAAAATTTAAAAGGTAAGTAGAAGAGCACCTTGAATTAGAAAAGCCCTTTTGGTGTCATTTAGAATAGGCTTCATTTTGTAAATATGCAAGGACTCAAGAAGGCGCAGATCTGTTCTGTAAGAGGTACTGGCCAAGATTGTAAAGTCATTTAAGGAGACTAAAATATTGCACTCTTCTACATGAGATCTAACAGAAGACAGTGTGGGGGGGGACCCAAAAGGAAGACCAGTTCTGCAACTTTGCCCAGCATGCTCAGAAACATTAGTCATAAGGGTACGGCAGCTAGAATCAACGCACCACGATTCACAATGTGAACAACTGCATTGGTATGCCAGTAGTGATGTACCGATACAATTTTTTGACCGATACCGATACCCATTTTTTGGCCGATACCGATACCAATACTCCGATACTTGGAAATACCGATACTTTGACCGATACTACTACCGATACCGATACTTTTACAATCATAATAAAATTAAACCATTATAAGCCTTACATGGGTGTTATAATAAAATTATTTACTAATAAATCTAATATTACAATATTGACAATCAAGTTTTCAATTAGGAATGGTAAAACTGCTCTTGCTATGTTAACTATATCGTTTGGTTTGCTTCCCGCCCAAAGTTCTTCAATCGCGTCATCTTCCCGCTTTATTTCGTATGATACCTATTTCAGCATGTATGAACAAACAAGTATCCACTGTTTAGCAATCTTTATTTACCGACTGAGGTTATTATCCCACTAAATTAATTAAAAATGTTTTTCTCCATTTACCGGCGTAAACCAGTAATATAATGTGGCATTTAGTCTCAGAAATAGCAACGTGAACGATAGTAGTATGCGTACTCGTACGTGCTAACACACACAGTGTACAGAAGCAAACACGGATCTTTTCGGTTTGGGGGCCTTTCGAATTTTTATAATTTTTTTCGCCAAACTATGTATTCTGGTTGAGAAATTATTTGTGGAGAAATTATTTATTAATTCTGAAATTTGCTTATATCCATTAATATTTTGTGAAAATACTGCGGTTTCTCGGTACATTTTCGCCACGCAAATTCACACAGAAACGAGTCAATCATTTGTCGGTGAGTGCCTCCTTGACGTTTTTTTTCATTTTTAGACTATGCTATGCACTCTCAATCATTTGAGTATGTGCACCTGTTGCAGGGTCCACCAAGTTTTCACCATGATTAACAAGGAGGTGTTTGAAATTATACCCTTGGTTAGGTTAGTAACACTTGATGAATAATTTCTCCACCAAATGGTCATCATTTTTGTGTTTTTCACACCAAGATACATAATTTGGCGAAAAGAAAACATTAAAATTCGATAGGCCCCAAAACCTAAAAGATCTGCAAATACGCAACCAACTATTTGATTGTTCGTGAATTTTTCAAACATCTTAAAATAGAAGAAAAATGCAGGATTCGTAATGTACGGCGATTTACATGCTGAATTAAAATAAAAATTTTCAGCTACTTCTATATTAAATTTACAAAAACTTTAAAATGCGCCTTCAACTTCATTTATTTGGTTCGATTTTTGTTGGCCTGCCACATACATTAAGAAATGAAAATTAGGTCAAACTAAATAAATTTTAGTTGTAAATGTATAATAATTTGATGTCGCTGCTGTGTTTTTACTGTGTTTCACAATTCATGCTACATAGCTTTCACTCACTGACCGTGGGTGACTCATCGGGAATTAAAAGTAGTAAATTCAGTTAGCAGGCCTGATTAAACGCTATAATTCCACAGTTAGCCAACTAATTTACTAGGCATGAATAGGCTCTTTAGTTGATTACTAGTGTGCACGGCCGCCAAAAATGGCGGGATTCAATACCTTTCTTGAACAAATTTTCCAGACGTGGATGACTAACAAATACATTTATCGTAACAGTACTCGTGATAAAAAATATTATTGTACTTGTGCACTGGTGAAACTCGTATCACAGATACGGTCATTATGGCTACATTTATGAGCGTGACAGAAAAATGGAAGAAGCGGACTCCAAACAAATAAACCAAGGGTATTTTTAGGGAGTAGCAGGACCCGTGGAAATTCTATGGACAATGTCATCGTTACGCTAGGTGGACCCGTGAAAAAATTCCGTCAACATTACTCAACCTTTCCTGTCCTGTCCTAACCTATTCTAACCGAAGCTATCATGATAAAATATCAAACATATCAATGCATGTAAGGGCCATCTTTGAATGTTACACTGAGATTTTTGGTATCCATGATACTGCACACTCAGGCATCATATGTTTCTAAGAAGCGGACACCAAACAAATACATAAATAAATAGATAAATAAACACACAATGGGTAGTATTAGGTTAGATACTTTTACTCTCACGATTTATGACTTTCATTTTCATGATAAAATACGTATTATTGAAAAGTATCGGTAAAGTATCGGCCGAATTTTGCCAATACCGATACCAGGAAAATGACTGATACTTGCCTATACCGATACATCGGTACATCACTATACGCCAGAGACAAGCACAGTGAGGATGGCAGTTTGTCTTTGAAATGGAAGAGAGAACCAATTGTAAAATTATTCACTAGAATTATTTGAACTTTGAGTTGTGGAAAAAACTTTTTAATAAGGAATTTAACATCCCCACTTAGTTTCAACAACTGATGGCCAAAATACGGCTACTCCACAAAGAAAACTTGTTGAGCACAAGACTGAACAGATTGAGAGTTGTCATATATTTTTGACAAAATTTATGAACATACCTGTGAAGAACAGAAGAAGGAAATTCGTTTTCAGTAAAAAAAATGTCATAAAAAATTGAACTCTTTTAGTAAGTATTGAAAGTTGCAACACACATTTACTTTCTTGTATCCCAAAGAGTAATGTGGGAAAAATTCAAGAAAATTTCATTTTGTACAAGTCAGGCATCAACTTAACTCAGAACCTCATTGCATCTATATTAAGCAGTCAATAATGAAAACAATAGAATGTGATAAATATGAAATTTGTAACAAATGAGACCAAGCCCAACACCCTACAATTGACGCTTTTTGAGTTATGAACACACTGTAAGTTGGGTAAAATTATTAACCCTCCCTGTAGAATGGGTAGAATAACACAAACCTTGGTGGCAATGCTGCAGTGACTATCAGCAACTGTAACTGGGAGCAGCTGAAGTGCTAAAATACTGCGTCCGATTCAGTGGTGTCTAAGCAAACCACTTGTCCAAAAGAGTGATAGACCCAAGCATGGGTTGTTCTAAAGTGTAGGGAAGGGCTTCTCACATGCAGTTCAAACAATTTTAATGAGAAATATTAAAAATGTAAGTTTGCGTTTTTTTAGTTAGTCTCTTCCCAATAGAGTAAATTTTTTGAACAATGTTATGAGCTGCAACATTCATATTTGATAGTTTTGGTTACAAGAGTAAATTATCAACATAAAGTTAGAGAGATTTTTACTAGTGCATATGCATTTTTGTTATTTTGATCTGAATTTACTGAATGCCAAGTCAGTTACACTGTTGAGAGTCAAAAATTCATTTTTGTCACTCGACAGTTTATGATAGCAAGAAAGAAGCTGTACATATCTTATCAAGACAAATAGATGAATAATAATGACAAATAAGAGAAAAAATCCCTCATGCAAATGGTTGAGGGCATAATATGTTGGCCTACCTCACAAGAGAGAATGAGAAAAATTAAATGAAATATAAGGCCTACTAAACTACAAATCTAAACCAGCAATAGACACATGTTGGTGAGGCTCTGATGGGTTGCTTCGGCAGCCAATGAGGAGCCTTACTTCCTCAAGGTACACCGATGAAGACAAACACCATCAACAAAACCCCCTGAGAGTTTCTCTGATAACCCAAATATTCCAAAGAAGCAACAAGTCCTCAAGATGAGCCAAAGGAGTCCTTTTAATGGACCTCTCTGGGTGCATTGATACATAGAAAAATGCAACTGTAGATGCTTACCATTAAAATGCTAGGTTCCTAATACCCAATACAATGAAATACTACAGATTTCCATTATAAATTCATTAAACAATCAGCAAATCTATGCACATAACATAACAGGGAGCATTCCAACAAATCTTAATTTAAGCTTAAAATGACAAATAATGTGAAGATTTCCCTCACAACCTCTCTAGGGTCAACAGAGTCTCTTAATCTCTCATTCTACAGTTGCTCCAACAGCGCTGATAGGCAGTTTGTCCGGAGATTGCTGGCTGGGACAGGCAGAGACCATAACTAGACGTGCTTTGGAGAAAGTCAGTAGTGTAACTGCTTTTTGCTGCCTTTTCTTTTACAATGCATGCATTGAGTGATGTAGGTGGACGCAGCCTAATTATGGGCCTTTGCATTAACAAAAAACATAAAATTGACACCACATATCCCTCGCTGTTACCAGAGCAAACGTAGGCCCCAGCTCAACAAAGTCATTGATGTCCCATCTGATTCCTTGGCATCTGTTCTTTAATTCCATATTATCGTATGCCTGTAAGTGCATGATTGCATTTTCTATTACTGGCTTTTGCCTAATATTTATTCTTAGAATTACTTGAACGTTGTCTTAGTGACCAAATTGACCTATTGTTTGCACTAGTAACATTAATTTTAGGTGAGAGCTCAATCTACTACAGAGGTGTCTGTAACTCCCTTATTTTGAGTTCCTTCCTCACTTTATACTATCCTCTTCAACTTGAATGTCCGGTAACCTTTGCCTAAAGGGAGAAGTCTACCCAAAATCAAGAAAATGGCTGTAACGTTTGTTGTATTGGATCTAGCTCAATGAAAATTGGCTTATGTATGTATGAAGTAAATAGGGGTCATCTCTATAACTTTTTCCCCACTCTCAACATAATTTTGGAGAAAATGGGGGAAAGGGCAGAGAAAAGTGTGTACTTTTCAAGAGACATCTTCTCAAAAACTACTTATTGTAAGGTAATGATTTAGGCATCATTGAATGCGCAATAAGTTGCTGCATAAAGAGTCGAAGAATTACGTTGACATTCACGATCATTTGTGGGCTAAATAGGAAAACTTTTTGCAAATAATTAAAAATATTAAGATTTTAGATAATTTTTACAAAATGACTAATGATTTTTATCTAGAATCTAAATCTATGAAAATTGACACGCAAATGTATTTTTAGAAATAAACAGGGGTCGTCTCTATAACTTTTTCCCATTTTTGCCATAATTATGGAGATAATGGGAGGAAATGGGTGAAAATGGGGGGTGAATACTTTGAAAAAAAATTTTAAATTTGATAGTAGCTATTGTGAACTATAGTGAAATTCAACGTAATCAGCAACTTATTGCGTATCCAATGATCCCTAAGTCATTGTTCTACAATAAGTACTTTTCAAGAAGATGTCTCTTGAAAAGTTTGCACTTCCCCCTTTTTCCCTCATTGTCTCCAAAATTATGACGAAAGTGGGAAAAAATACGGAGACGACCCTAATTTATTTTTCGAAAATACATATGTATGCCAATTTTCATAGATCTAAATTTCATAGAAAAAACGTTTTAACAGGGGGTTGTGTTGCTACTTTTTATGGCACAGCCTTCATGCGTCTTTTTACATGAAAAATCTTTATTGTTATTTTCTGTTTGATCATAGCCTAATCGTACATTATCATTCTTTTCAGGTGGTAATAAATTTAAATACTATAAAATATTAGTAAAGACCCTAAGGAAATTCTAAATAAAAGTGAAGCTCCAGTTGCACTGGTAGGTGAATTAATGAGTTACCTTTCTTAAGGACACGTGAGTAATTTTGCTGTATTTTGTTACTTGCTTGTTCTGCTATTATTTATTTTGTTGAAATTCAGTAATTTTTTGCTGTTTGATTTCTATTAGTTGATTTATTATTTCAAGTTCTTTTTGTCAAGTTATAGGATTTATTTATGTTCTCATTCATTTAAGTTAAATAGTGTAATATGTTTCTTTGAGTTATGCATTTCTTTTTGTAAATACCATATTCTCTTATTATTTCTGTAAATATCTTTTCGCATGTATTATACTATATTGCTAGTTAAGATGTTTGGATGTGGCATCCCAATCTCCTCACATTCCTTCCACTGGTCTCTTGGTTACTTCTATTGACAGGTAATTAATAGTGATGTACCGATACCATTTTTTTGGCCGATACCGATACCAATACCGATACCCATTTTTTGGCCGATACCGATACTCCGATACTTGAAAATACCGATACTTTGACCGATACTACTACCGATTCCGATACTTTTACAATTATATTAAAATAAAACCATTATAAGACCTACATGGGTGCTATAATACAACTATTCAATAATATATCTAATAACATAACAAAATTGACAATGAAGTTTTTGATTATGATTAATAAAACTGCTCTTGCTCTGTTTACTTTATTGTTAAAAAAAAAATGAAATCCATTCGATAGATCAGTGTTTCTAATCGTATTACAACGTAATGTAGACTAGCTCTAATAGCAAATGGTTCCAAAGGTGGACCAAAACAATCGAACTAGGTTTGAACGAAACTTCAACCAGGTTTGGACGAATCTTCAACTAGGTTTGGACGAAACATCAACTAGGTTTGGGGACGAAACATCAACTAGGTTTGGGGACGAAACATCAACTAGGTTTGGGGACGAAACATCAACTAGGTTTGGGGACGAAACATCAACTAGGTTTGGGGACGAAACATCAAACAGGTTTGGGGACGAAAAATCAACTAGGTTTGGACGAAACATCAACTAGGTTTGGGGACGAAACATCAACTAGGTTTGGACGAAACATCAACTAGGTTTGGGGACGAAGCATCAACTAGGTTTGGACGAAACATCAACTAGGTTTGGACGAAACTTCAACTAGGTTTGGACGAAACTTCAACTAGGTTTGGACAAAACTTCAACTAGGATTGGACGAAATTTCGACTAGGTTTGGACGAAACTTCAACGAGGCGTTGAGTAACCATGAGTCAACAATTAGAACCGGTAAAATATAATGGTAAAATCGCCCTGCAAAATGCTAGATTTTGCATTTTAATGCTATTTTTCCTGCTAGGTGATAGATTCGTTCTTTAATGCTAAGTTGGCAACACTGCAGTCCAGTGTCATAGTTTGATTCGTTTCCCTCACAAAGTTTTTCGGTTACGTCATCTTTCCGCTCTATTGTTATGTGGTACCGTAATTAACATGTATGAGTAAATATGTATTCACTGTTTAGCAATCTTTATTTACCAACTGAGGTTATTTTCTGACTATATTTAATTTTAAATGTTATTTTCCCCATTTACTGGTGTAAAATAGTAGTATAATGTAGCATTTAGTCTCAGAAATTGCAGCGTGAACGCAAGCAGTATATGTATGTACTAACACACAATGTGCAGAAGCAAACACGGCTCTTTTCGGTTTGCGGGCCTCTCGAATTTATATGTCTTTTCTGCCAAAGTATGTGTATTGGTGTGAAAAACACAAAAATGATAACCATTTGGTGGAGAAATGATTTATTAAGCTCAAATCCATCAACATTTTATGAAAAACCTGCGGTTTCTCGGTACGTTTTTTGCCACGCCAACTCACACAGACAGGAATCTATTATTTGTTGGTGAGTGCCTCCCTGACGTTTTTTTCATTTTTAGACTATGCCATACACTCTCAATCATTTGAGTGTGTGCACCTGTTGCAGGGTCCACGAAGTTTTCACTTTGATTAACAGTGAGGTGTTTGAAATTATACCCTTGGTTAGGTTAGATTAGGAACACTTAATGAATAATTTCTCCACAAAATTAATATCATTTTTGTGTTATTCACACCAAAATACATACTTTGGCGAAAAAAAAACATTAAAATTCGATAGGCCCCCAAACCGAAAAGATCCGCAAACACGCAACCAACTATAAGATTGTTCATGAATTTTTCAAACGTCTTAAAATAGAAGAAAAATGCGAGATTAGTTATATACGGCGATTTACATGCTAAATTAAAATAAAATTATTAGCTTCGTAATATTTTACGATTTACAAGCTATATTAAAATAAAATTTTTAGCTTTGTAATATTTTACAATTTACAAGCTATATTAAAATAGAATTTTCAGCTACTTCTTCATTAAATTTATATAAACTTAAAAATGCAACTTCAACTTTATTTAATTGGTATGATTTTGTTAGCCTGTCATTTACTTTGAGAAATGGAAATTGGATCAAACTGTATAGGTTTTAGATGTAAAAGTACAATAATTTTATGTCGCTACTGTGTTCAACTATTCATGGAAGATAGCTCTCACTTACTGACCGTACGTGACTCATCGGGAATTCAAAGTTATAAATTCAGTTAGCGGGCCTGATTAAACGCTGTAATTTAACAGTTAACTAATTTACTAGGCATGAATAGGCTCTTTGATTGATTATACTTTTACTTGCATGATTTATGACTTTAATTTTTCTGATAAAATACGTATTTTGGGAAAGTATCGGCCGGATTTTCCCGATACCGATATTAGTAAAATGACCGATACTTGCCGATACCGAAACATCGGTACATCACTAGTAATTAATCTAAGGTTTTGGTTTATTTTCTGCAGTGTCTCCGTCCCACCTGTCCATGCTCCATTTTTAAGTTCCATTTTTACTCCATTAATTTAGTTCCATTTATTGCTCCGTTCCATTCCTCAGTGTCCACATTTCATCGACCAAGTCATTATTGTCCATCACATTTTCATGTGTATCTCCATTTTCCAATGGCAATTCATCAATTAGAAGAGTTTTATTTTCCTAAACTAGTTGCCATTTAGTGACAAGCAGATAACGAGTTTATCTCACCTGCGGGAGACAAACGGCAACAACTGTTACAGTCATTTCCTTGATTCATCGATTCCAGGGTGGACGTCTCCCTTAACCTTACAAGCGCTTCTTGCCTCAAAGTTTCAACACTGGGAGAACCATAAAGTTCAAATGTGTTGCATTTTTAATTTAATATCAATTTGAACCATTGCAAAATTCATTTGAGAACCTAACTTATCACTCTTCTGGTTCAACCTTAATCTTTTGTGCAACCCTACGATTTTCTCTTTGTATATCTGGGAATTATGAGGGAGAAGTGGTCCTGTACTGCCTACTCCAGTACCTATTTACCTCTTTCAGCTGAACCTAATTAGGTAATTTGTCTCTCAATACTATGTATTACTCTGTGTTATTTTGTAATGCAAGCTTTTCAATTACATTGCTTTGTCTTTCTTTATTGGTTTTTGTACCAGATGAGTCGATGCGCCTAAGAGTGCCTGGAGGGTTGCCGAGCTTTTTGAACTTTCTGCCACCGGTACGCACTGGTCACGGTTATGAGCCGCTTTCCCTGCCACTCCTGCAGCGTCATGTGGCAGGTGGCATTACCAGCTAATGCCCGGACCTAAGCAGAGCCACACAACAATCTGCGTGCAGCTTGAGAGTGTGCCTCTGTGTGTCAACTTCACTAGCAGCTTTGGTGGCCTAAGACTAAAAACCTCCTCCATGTCAATTTCACCTGCATCTTTGGGGGTCCAAAACTATTTAACCTCCTCCATGTCAACTTCATCTTCACCTTTGGTGGCTCAAGATAATTTAACCTCCTGCATATCTAGACTATTGCCCTCACAGAAATGGGAGAATTTAAGCAAAAGAGATTTTACTGTTTAAAGAATCAAGAAATTTAATTTAATACTGAGATTTGCCATTTACCATAATAAAATATAGACTATTGGATGAACCCTGCTTTCCAATAATTTTTAACTACTAACACTTGTTGTCTGCCACTAATTGAAGCAGACTTGATTAGCTTTGAGCTTCTCTCTTCAACTTCTTCTGTATGGAAATCTTGACAAATGAATTGGCTTGCTTGTATCATCTTTCATTTAATCTTATTAGATTGTGTAGCTTGAATTACTCTACAAGAGGTCATTGTCAACTTTTGCTTTGTGACTGATCACTGCTAGTTTTAAAATAAGAATTTTAATGTTTTCATTAAAATTCAAAATCAAGAAAAAATGGCCAAACCCATGAAGTCTATCCTTAAGAAATGGGCCTCATTTGAACATGGAAGCCAACCTATCAATCAACAGCCAAGTTATTGAAGATACAAAAAATTCTCCCCTAAATATCAAGCAAGCAAGACCAATCATAGCTTTGTTTACATCCCATTTAAGCATTTAGGCCCAAAATGAAGGGCATTAAGAGAGAAAATCCCTATTATTATATGGATATTCATTATTACTATTATTGTATTAGTAGCTTTATGACTACCTGACAACACTAAAGCCAATCACAAGAAAGTAAAGTGAAGGAAAGAGTACAGAAGGTGAGAGAAAAAGAATACACAAGTGTGTTACATACAAGGACAAAGTAGTTAAATAAAAATAAGTTAGGAAGAAAGAGAAAGATGAAACATAGAAGAAATAGCAAAGAAGAAATGAAAACTGAAAGAAGCCAAATGGGCTCAAAGGATAAAAGTCCTTGTGTTACACAGAGGCCTCCTATGGTTCTCCATTGTGCACTATTGGATGCTGTGTATTCTATGAGAATATTTGTTTACCATACTTAATTTGTGAACTTCCTGTTTTGTTTCAACCTACTAAACTCTTTGCTTATGCTGATGTTTGGTGTGTGCTACATTATTGTACTTGAATTAGTCATAAGCCTAAAACATCTAACTTGCTCATTCTGTAATTTTGGGAGGCAAGTTTAGCTTGTATGAGCTAAATATGTTTGGGTGCTGGTGGTTTAGCTTGTATACTGTTGGAATTTTCAGTTCCTCAGTTTGTGTTAGTTGATTATTTATATTTGTGTTAGTTGATTGATCTATTTTTGTTTGTTGTTGTCCATTGCTATTATTTGTCCTATTGAGTCTTGAATGCTTATTTTCATAGATTTCCTTTTATATTATTAAGTTGGAATTTATTTTGTTTTGTATGCTCATTTTACTGATGTAACTTGCACTTTTGATTCTTTTGCCTGAATGTTTTATTGTTTTACATTTGTTATTTCCACTTGTTTTAGAAAGCCTGGTCATGAAAGTTATTCACAGTTTTTGTACTCGTAAGTTATACTTATTCTTTTCAGCTGGCAAGTCAATACTTCATGTCCAGGCTTCTTATTCTTGACCCCATCTTGTTCCTTCTACAGTACAGTAAACACTATTTGCTGAGTCTTAGAAGTACTTACATCATTTGTAACATTTTCATCATTTTCCTGGTCTTTGTTCCTCCAGACTTAATTATCATATTTATTCAGAGTAAACTATAATAAACTAAACTCATTTTGTCACTTCTCTAAACCTCTGAGGGATTCAAGTCGATGATATATTATAGAAGATTTTAACCTATTTGTCTACCCATTGCACTGGGTAGACAAGGCAAACTAACTTAACAAGTTGACCATGATAACTTGAACTGAAGTTCAATATTCAACTCAAATTCAAAGTAGATTGTAGTGAACAACTTTGAAAATGAGAAACATTAACTAGATCTTACCTTCATTTAACTTCAATGAAGTATTTGGTATTTGGCATTTACCAAGCCTTTTTCTCTTTTAGTAAAGAGTGGCTGAGTTTCATTCACATGATACATGATGTGAAGTATTAAAAACAATTAAGTCTACAACTAATAGTCGGCAAGCAGCACTGAAAATTCATTCCGTGTACACTGGTGGGTCACGGAGCCAAAATATTAAACTTATTGCAGCCATTTCAGTGCTGTGCTGAAAGGATCAAAATTAGAATATAACATAATTGATATGAGAGCAAAGAGAGTGCTACTCACAGTCAGCTTGGCATGCAACATTGCCTATGCTGATGCTGCTTTCCCTGTTGCTGAGGGCCTCACCACTGCCATCTGAATAAATATAAAAACGAAATACATTACAAGTTATCTTTGTATTGATTTTTCACTTTTTTTTATGGCATATGAGATGCACCTCCATTTCAGCTGGTCAAATTCAGGTTTAAAAAGTTTTTAGAGTATTTTCTAATTAAATCAAAATGTCATAGATTGTACAGAACTGGGTCAAACATCTGGCAGAGCTAGCAACGATAATACCATAGTTTTATTCCTTGCCTACAGAGGGCAATTTTGGTAAGTCAAAGTGCCAATCAGCTGATGTTTAAAAACATAAGTCCCAGCATTTCAGATTGTATTGCTTCCTTTTTATAAATTTATTTTTTAAGCACCAGTAATAATACAATATCAGCAATTGAACAAGGATGCATGGATTTTAGGATAGGTAAAAGTACTGAGTGTGGGCTAGGTTAGTGAGCACCAGACAGATGATTAACCTAGGACTACAGGACAGCTAAAACTTCACCTACAATGTGTAAGATGCAGAGCAATATTTAGGAATAAAGTTTTTAGAAAAAAAGTGGGTGCATCCTTTAAGCCATCAAGTAGGGTAGTGCAATTTACATGACACTAGCACTATCCTTCTTGTTGAATCTAGCTAAAATAGAACAGGTAATGACAGGTTATTCTTGGCTTGACCAGAAGTCCCTTGCCATCAAAAACCAATCACTCACAGGCATTAATAAAATACTTTTAAAAATTTTGAATTTTTATACAAAAGTATTGATGCTAACAAAATATCTCTTAATGCCACTGTTTATTAAAGTATGGTTCTGTCATTCAACCATTTCCTTTCTATCTTTCCCATCCCTCAAAATCCTAAAATCCCTAAATTATTAATTAATAATAGTTTCAAAATGCCTATGTATACTAAATATGCTAAAATGTGCTTTCCAAATTCATTTTAAGGACAGTCTCACTCATTAATACAGTTATAATGTAGTAATATGTAGTTAAATTAAAACCAGTTATAATGTGGTATAATATGTTCTTAGTATTGATAAATTAAAACATTTTAATTATATTGTACTCATCAATAATAAATGATGATCATGATGATGAAATTTGTATTTTTTATAAATATTTACTGACATTATCTTAAAATTATTTACCAATTGTATACATGTACCGTTTCATCTCTCATCCCTAATTTTTTATTTTTTATTAATTCACATTATTAAAATTTTATTTACCACCAAGGGTGCATGTGAGAATATTTCTGCTAAAAAAATACCTATAAATAACAATATTTCCAAAATTACAAAAAAAAATAAAACGCAAAATCTGCGGGTACGTGGGGACGGGAAATTAGATTATAGGTTAGTTTAAGCCACCCTAACCACTACAAAAAAGCCTTTCAAAGAGAGGAAGGAGGAAGGCACCATTTAGTATTGATTTTAGGGCATGCAGAACCTATGCAGAAGGGGCATAGAAACAGTAAGATGCAAAAATTGATATAACAAGATAAAAGTTGAAATAGTAGGTGCTGAAAAACAGAGAAGCAGTGAGCTGAAAAAGGTGGTCTTTAAGGACACGATTGGGGTGAAACGAAAAGTCCGTCAGTTCTTGACGGATTTTTCTGAAATTTCCACAATAAGTGAAAAATGATGCAGCATTTCTTCTTGAACTCTCGTGGTTTTTTTTTCGTAAATTTAAAAGAAATGATTTTTCAAAGCTGATATAGTGGGAGTTATAAAAAATGGTTTATTGCCTGTAATTTTGAAGTTGCAGAACTGGAGAAAAGTTTTCTAGGTGGCTAATTGTCATGTCTAGAGATCCAGTGCAAAAGGTTTTTGATTATTTGATTTTTAGAATTTTCAAGAATTCTTTCCCAAAAACAGACCACTTTTTTTGCTTTTCAATTTATTTTGCTTTTAATTTTTAACATGAATTGTAATAAAAATCTTTTACACAGCCTCTCTGAAATTGTTAGAACTGCTCTTGATTGATATATTTGCCATTCCTGTACCTTCAAAACAGTGCAGTCAAATGCAAGTTTTCATGAGAGCCATTTTTCTAAAATTTGTTTTTTCTTTCTTTCATAATTTTAGAACTAATTCTTCTTTCAAATGAACTCCACTGCTTTTGTAGCTTTATTTTAAGTTTTATCAATTGATATATTAGCCATTCCACTGAGTACCTTCAAAACCGTGGGAAAGGATCCATTTCGAAAGACAATAAATGCAAGTTTCAAAACACCATTCTTTTTTTTTAAAAAGATTTTTTCTTTTTACAAATTAATTTTTTTTAAATCAACTCTATCGCTAGGTAGCTCTTTTTGAGGCTTTTCCAATGATTTGTTTGCCATTCCTGTGCCTTCAAAACTGTGCAAGTTGATTATTTATTTACACAACAGCTAATTAGCTGATGACTCGGAGCAGCCAGACTCAAGACATACACTAAGTTACATCATCATAATTAACACTGAATGTTAGAATGTTTCAATTGAGTACGAAAGCATTCCAAGCAAGTCCATGAATGAACTCGCTTGTTATTCCTGTTGAGGAACGCTCAAAACTGACTTGTAATCAACAGCATGGTATGGCATCACTTTCGAATATCGCGAATGGTACTCTCACATCCATCTTTAACCCCTTTAGAAGACAATCGGAATGAATCACACCACGTAACAAAGCTCTTCGACCATCAATTCTTATAACTGCAGAATCTTCTACATGATCAAAATTAAACTGTGCACCTCTATTCATCAGCATAGCAGTCACTTCCTTCGTGATAAAGCATACTTGAGATCCCGTATCTATCATGGCACAAATATTAACACCTCCAATTTCTACCACACAACTAGTACCAACTTTAATTCCATGACCACATTCTGTTGTACACACATTTACCTCAGCTTCATCTACACTGTCATTACCAAAATTCAGGCCAGAATCATCAAATTTTTGACCCAATTCACTGCACTGATTCACTGATTTATTGTAGGCTGAGCTTAAGCATCAAAAATCCTCCGGCAATTCGACTGATGGACTATGGTCTAATAAATTCACTGTTTTGAATGATGAGATGGACCATCAATCGGACAGCTGTCTTGCGGGCTCAGCTGAAGTTATGGCTGAGAGTAATGAAGATATAATGGACATGGTGGAACATCTTGAGTGCAGCGGAGACAAGTCATCATCTAAGCTCACAAGCAGCAAGGATGGGAAAGTGGTGTCAGCAGAAATTCAAGTGGACGGTCAGGCAACAATGAGTTATGAGACAGTTGATGCTGATACACCTCTGACGAGGACAAACCAAGAGCCCATTAAGGAATATGATGTTAATATTGTTCGTTTGCTGCTAGGAAAATTAATGACTATTCTCTTCGTTGTTCTGGGCAGAGAGTATAAGGCCTTGGTAGATAGTGGTGCAAACGTTAACATTATGAAGGAGAGTGTGTGTTAAGATTGCAGGGGATGTATTGATGAACGTTTGATGAGTAAAATTAAAGGCTCAGGTAGTACATTTGTTGAAACTATAGGTAGGGTAAAATTAGCTGGTGAAATGTTGGGGTTGCCTGCTTTTTCCTATTCTTTTGATGTTGTCCAATGAGAAGTTTGCATTTGACTTAGTGTTGGGCTCAAATTTCTGTAAGCAAAATGAGTCATGTATAGACATGTCTAAAAGGATGATCTCTAGACTGGATCAAGGCAAAGGCCGAATTTTGTATTATTTTTCTGATTCGGGAGAGATTAGCCTTGTTATGCACGAAACTATACCTGTGTTTGCTGCTTGCAATGTTGACCTGGAGAGGAAACGGGCAGCTTGAATTCCTTTTAAGGTTAATCTGGCTACCCTAGGACCTATCATGTCAAATCAGGTGAACTTTTTTGAAGGAAAACCATTGAATTCAAAATTACGCAGCTCTGATGGCATTATTTAATTTGATGTAGGTCAGGAAAATTTGTAGCTGTGAAGTGTAGAAGTGGAACTTCTGCTGAGTGCACTAGAGTTAAGAAAGGGGAAAGGTTAAGGTATGTCAGCACCGTAGTGGAAGTCCCTCCTTTAGAAAGTGATGGGTTGGAGTACTGGTCAGAAGAGAGTCTTATGGACAAGATAATTTTGGGTGATAATGTTACTGCTGATCAGAAGCAACGGGTGTATGAAATGTTGGTCAGATCTCAGGATGCCATCAGCAGAAATGAATTTGACATAGGAAGGGCTCAAGTTATACCTCATAGGATAAAACTCACAGCCCCATTACAAAGTGATAACACTCCAGAGTGGCAAAGACCACTGAAATTTTTGGAGCCTGTTAACAAGGAAATTAACCATCAGTGTAAGGAGCTGTTAGCATTAGACATAATTAAGCATAGTAGTTCACCATGGAGTAGTCCTTTCGTACCAATCATAAAGAAATCTTCTGATCTAGGTAAAAGAGAAATTCAAATGTACATAGATTATTGCAACCTTAATAAGCAGACTATTACTGAGAAATTTCCCATGTCAGACCTATCTGAACCTATTTACAGTGCACATAATACAAAGTTTTTCACTAAGTTAG
>JACJUY010000446.1:94631-105957 GCA_014220935.1 Platorchestia sp. MABIK | reverse complement strand
TGATAATGGCAAGACCACTAACCAAACTTACTGGGGGTCAAAAACATTGTAAGTTGACTTGGAATGAAAAAATGGAACAGGCTTTTCTTCAACTGAAGGAAAAGTTATTGGAGGAGGTTACGCTATCTTTTCCAGTTTGTTCTGATGAAGCTGCTCGTCTCGAGTTATCTGTAGATGCCTCTGCCATAGGGGCTGGAGGATACTTAATGCAAGTACAGCAGGGAGGCTACAGGGTCATTGGATATTCATCTACTACATTTTCTAAGGCTGAGGTATCAAGGTATTTTCAACATTCATATTAGGTACTAAGTTTATTTTTTATACCAATTATTAGCTGCTCTGTTTTCTCCATAATATAGCCATTACTAATTTGCTGTTGATCTGTACATTTAATGATATTGCCGTGTACGATTTTGAAATACGGTATAGACCTGGAAGCGAGAACGTAATAGCCGATGCAATGGCTAGCAGTGTGTGTGGTCCGAGTGAATGTCTCGGGGATGAAGGTAGAGAATTAGATTCACCCACAGGATTAAGAGTCATGAAAACGATAGATGGGGGGTGGAGATTCATTTTTTATTTCTTTGTTTGTGTTTAGAGGATTTAAAGCAAGGCAAAATACATTTGGAATTACCTAAGGATGATCTAGGGCTTACTGAGCTTTTGGTTGATTATTTAACACAGAATCTATCTAAATTCCAAATCAAGATCACAGAAGAGGTAGGAAGGGCTCTCAGGTCAATGAGAAGAAGAGGCCAGTTACCAAGGGAAGAACTACTGCTGGTGGTTTGTGAAATAATTAAGGGAGAAATTTGGATTCATCATGGGATGCAATGGCCGGTTGTATTTTAAAGACAAAAACCCCTAATTCTGAAGGAGAACCAAAGATTCACTTGCAGTGTATTGCAGGAATTCACTTCAACCCCGTTTTTACCTGAGTAAATGAAGAGGCATTGGTTTCGTATGTGAAGGGTGATCTTGTGAATCAGTGCAGTGAATTGGGTCAAAAATTTGATGATTCTGGCCTAAATTTTGGTAATGACAGTGTAGATGAAGTTGAGGTAAATGTGTGTACAACAGAATGTGGTCATGGAATTAAAGTTGGTATTAGTTGTGTGGTAGAAATTGGAAGTGGTAATATTTGTGCCTTGACAAATACGGGATCTCAAGTATGCTTTTTCACGAGGGAAGTGACTGCTATGCTGATGAATAGAGGTGCACAGTTTAATTTTGATCATGTAGAAGATTCTGCAAGTATAGTAATTGATGGCAAAGAGCTTTGTTACGTAGTGTGATTCATTTCGATTGTCTTTTAAAGGGGTAAAAGATGGATGTGAGAGTACCATTTGCAATAGTTGAAAGTGATGCCATACCATGCTGTTGTTTAATTGATGCAAATTTCTTAGCAGAAAACAAGATAACTATTGACTATGGTGGTCTTTCCCTGAGCTGTGTCATCGCTGGTGAGCTGGTTAGTTATCTCTTTAAGGTGGAGGAAAACTTGGAGGAATCTTTGTGTGTCAATTGGATTGATTTTTTCAATTCGAGTGTATCAGGGTCAGATATTGATGAAGAAACTGTTGAACATGTGGATTAGGAGAGTATTGTAAGCGCTGAGGAAGGTGACATCACGGAAGCAAGGCATAACGTGAGGGTAAAATTTATTTTTGCAAACTCAAGTATCTGGAATATTCAGAGTAATGATTTTGCAATAAAATCTTTGAAGACATAGATCAATAATAGCATATATGTGAGTTTTTGGAAACAGCTTTGTCTTGATCAGTTTTGGAGATATTACAGTTCATTGAGCGTCATGTCGAATATTGTTGTTAGAAGCACAGGTGGTTATTATGTACCCGTTGTTCCATTTATGATATAATGATTGATGTTGTGTACAAACTACACATTCAATTTGCACATACAGCCATTCAAAAGACAGACAAATTAGTGAAACAGCACTTCTGGCATCCTGCAACTGCTTCTATTGTTTGTGATGTTTGTGTATGGTGCAGGCATTGCCAACTTTATAAGACATCTCCTCAATTGGTGACACCACCTACTTGCAAGATAGAAGCTTCTTATCTTTTATATCTTGTTGCCATTGATTTACTTCAATTTTCTCGTTCCTCTCAGGGTAATGTTGCGTAGTTAGTTGCTATAGATCATTTTTCTAAATTTCTCATAGCCATTCCTATTAAAGATATAACATCAAAAACAGTGTCAGCAGCTCTGAAAAGTAGAGTATTACCAGCTATGTTAAGACTCCCATACTGAATACCAACTGATAATGGTAGTGAGTTATGAGCATCGGAGTTTAATGTTTTAGATTCGTTTAATATCACATACATTTATAGTTCGAGTTGTAGAGCTTCTTCAAATAGGTGTGTAGAGCGTAGTTATTGGACAATCATACAGATTTTGAGGGGGCATCACCTATGATAATCCTTTAGATTGGGACAAAGAAGTAGAGCTCTTATTACGTATAATAACACTCATCATTCTCAAATTGGTTGTAGTCCATCTCAGTTCTTGCTGCAGAGAAGTTATTTTTTGTGTGGTCATACACCTATTGGATAGCAAATTGTAAATAATTGGGAGCAGGGTCATGAGAAATTTAATTCTTTCAAATAGGACAGAGAGTATTGTACAAAATTCATCACATAGGTAAACAAACTAAACATAAGCTAGCGCTCAAGTTTGATGGCCCCTTTTGAATGGTTGAAATCCAATCAAATGGTGTCACTTAAGAAGTGAAAGATGAAGAAGGAAACATTGGTTAAGTACAGCATAAGCAGCTCAAGTCATGTAATGAGCCTCCACAATATTTGTTGAAATATTTTTGGATGAACAGTAATTTAGGAGAATCCGACTTGTCAGAGCCTTGCAAATTTGAAACTTTAGGGAATGGAAGCTGCGTTCCTTCATTTTATGGCTTTCCTGATAGTACTACTAGTTGTAGCAGTTTGAGCTCTACCGGTAGTTTGTTTGGCAGTGGTGATGGGTATTTGACTCTTTCCAATGAGAGTGATAGTAGTGTCGCGTTGAGTGTAACTGACAGTGAGGTTAATGTGGAGGAAGACAGTAAACAGCAAGTAGACCAGTTCTATGTACATTTAACACTACCTACTGATAAACGTATAACGGAGATTCCTCCTCTTGAAGAGGGAGTTCCCTAAATTTCACCAAGTTTTTTCTGAAAAGGGGAGTAAAGATTTTCTTAGATTTAGTCCAGAGCAGAACGGGCATCAGAAGCGGAATAGTGATCATCATTTCAATGGTAACAAAAAATTCATTGTTCAAGATGATTCAAACCAAGATCGGGTGTTACAGAGGGTTGTAGTGGAAGCAGAAATCTACGTAGAACCTAAAACTTCTACACCAGTGTGGCAATATTCAGAGAACTTAAGGATCAGTGAATCCCTTTCACCAGTATTGCAGCATTCGGCCGAAAGCGATAATGCAAGTGGGGCTGTAATTTTAAATTTGGTTGAGCAGGCATTTACAGCGCAAGAAGAGTTAGTAAATGAGAGTTTAAATGTGGTAGCTCAGTGTGAAGCAGGTTCCTGGGCACCATGTGCCACTCCAGATAACTTCCCTGAAGAAGCCAACTTTTCAGGATTTGGAGAGAGTAAGTCGGTTGGGGAAAATCTAGCAGCTGTAAAAGCAGCTTTAATCATTATGAAAAGAAACTCTGAACATGGTAGAAAAGCGGTAGAAAGCTTTAGAAGAAACAGTAAATTTCTCGGAGAAATATGGGCTAAGAATTACATGGGAAGTGAGAGTCGTTTTGAAAGGTTCAATTGGATTGAGCCAAAAAGCGCTGACATACTGTGTGATTTGCCAAATATTATTAACTCTAATGTATCGGAAAGTTACGCGTTCCAGAGGTCTTGTTGAGACTTATTCTCATTTACAACTCAAAGTACTGGAGTACAAATGGCATGATGAAATGAATAAAAAATAGTGCCTTTTACTGGTCTACATTTAAGGTGATGAATCTCGTTTTATGCTCGTTCAGTTTGATGCATTAAATGTTTATATATGTGTGTGTGTTAGGATGTGCGCATAATAAAGCTTTCACAAATGCGTCCTATCCTCTGATTTTATTGATTTAGGTCTGTAAACGATCCGTTTTGGATAGGTCGATATGGTAATAAAGATTGTGTTGTGAAGTTAGAATTCAGTTTTGGATTAAAGGTTCTTGTCTAAAGCTATTTGTGATGCTATTGTACTGGTAGTGCTTGTTATACTGGTATATATTGTAATTTTAGATAAATAATGCGTTCCATTGTTGTTTTAAATTTGGGGTTAAATGGTATTAAAATTGTGTTAATGCTTTTCCTGTAGGCACCTTGTTAAATATACGCCATCGTTGACAAAACTTGAACCTGAACATATTCTTGCAATATAAAAACGTTGCGGTAGGCCAGATGTCTTCTTTGTATGATGCTGTTGGAGTTATCGATATGACATTGACAATATGTAGGCAGATGCGACTGGATGTTAGTCAAATATCAGCCTGGTTGGTATGTTGTGACCGGGAGGAATTGCAGGCTGTTTGCTGCACCACAAGAGAGATGTGTTGATTTAAAAATGTTTAATAAAATAATTGTTTTTTTACCCATTGATAGTTTAAAAGCAAGAATTATTGTACTGAAATGTATCTTAGACAATAGGGATAGTTCATCTCAGCTGGTATGGGGGAGCTTTGGTTGATTTATGAGTGGATCCCAAGGTATCCACTGGTTGGGGGACATGTTGTAATTGTCGTATTTTGCTCATTTTGCGCATTTTTTGTCCCCATGTTGCTTTTGTGCAGCTTTCAGGCCATATCAAATAATTAAACATTTAATAAAATATGGTGATCCTAGAATAGCAGTGTGCGTAGTCATCGGTTTCGTGTAATGGTGATTTGTCACTGGAGGGGAGCTCCGAGTCAAGAGAACCTTGTGTTCTTGTACAGATGTGCTTGTCATAAACATTTTTAAACCTGCCCGACTTTCCATTCCTTGTGTTGGCAACCGTGGACATCGCATTAGTGACGTAGGGTCTACAAGAATTGCAAGTGCTACCATGTAATGACGATGCGCGTCACAATATTAGTGCGCGTGTGTAGAGGTAAATGTAAAACAGATACTGTGTAACAACCATGCCTTACAAGTTGTATTTCACTATGATGGTAATTCAAAATAAAGAAAAAAAGAACAGTTCTAGTCAGCAAATCAGAGTGTCTCATTATCACTGCTAGCTAGCAGGCAACTGCTTAGGCGATAGAAAAAACAACCAAGAATTAGGAGCTAACCGACTCACTCCAGGAAGAACTGGGTGGTCGGCATTCATCATATCTGCCGGAATTTTGTAGCAGCTCGGTAACACCTAAACAACTGTGGAGCATACTAGTTACTAAATCAAGGGTGAAGCCTGTGAGGGCCAACCTTGTGATTGCTACTTAATAGCTAAAAAAACTTCAGTGATCATGAATCCCACTTCTGGTTGACACGAAGATTATCGGGTCATGTTAAACCCAGAATGAGGGCGTTTTGCTACCAGTCAGCACGGTGACACCGACCGGCGGCACACATTGTAAATCCCCTGTATGATCCAGCCATAATGTGTGTGGGGCAGTGTAGGACTGTACAGTACGGTGAGCGTCGTGAGCGTATAGCGCCTCCCACTACTTAAGTGCGTGTCTTCTACCCCGCCTAGGAGATGAATTAATGTACGTACTTGCGAGCCAATTATATAGTTAGATGTGCAGGAAAATTCTCTCTAAGATGAGTTTATAAACCAATAACCTACCTGTTAGAATATGGGTATTATTTATGTTAGGCTGTCCATGTTTGGGCGCCACTTGTTAGATAATGCGTATTAGATTTGTTAGGCTGTCCTGGTTCGGCACCAATTGTTAGATTTATTATTATTTTTGGTCCCTGGTTGGGCGCCAAGATGCTCTATCTTTCGGATGCTTTTTAAGGGCTGACCTTGCTCACGGTTGCCGAAGTTTAGTTCGTTTAGTTTGTAGAGGCTGTATCTCAACGGATGTAGGGCTGCCGCTCATTGGGCGCCTCTCATTTGACAACTCTCTAGGAGTGGAGAACCTTTTTTTCTTGGTAGTCGGTATTCTTCTCGGGAAAGATAATACTTGGGTAATTTCCTGATTTATTTGCAGGGAACAATGATAGTTGCAGAGTATTTCAGTAACAGATTAAGAAGTTCCAAAATTCCAGAGAGCTGACCGTTTCTTTTAGTCGCTCTCCCAAATTTCGGACAAGCCGGATTCAGGGGGTTTGGGGAGTATCTAGGATAATCGTATTAAATTCCGGCAAACATTATTTACAAAGCCGGTAGCGTGATACAAGAATATCCATCTGGCTATACTGGCGCACGGCCTAACACTACCATTCTCCAAATTCAACAAAGATTGTGCTCTTGACATAGCAAAAAATATTTTATTTCAACAAAAAAGAAGGCCTACCTAACTCTCAGCTTGGGCCCTCACATTTTCCCCCTGGGAGCACTAATTCCCATAGATACAATAGTTTTATCCCCCTGAGGGGATGTGAGGGTGGGAACGGTGAATCACAAATTGGTGAGGATATACTGTTTTACTAGATATAGAAGAGCCAAAATCATTTTTATTTTCATACCATGCTGATGCTATTATCTGATGGGGCACTTTTAGTGGAGTGACTATTTTGTACAAAGAAATTAAAATTTGTCCACTTTGTGTAATCTAGGGCTAACATTTATGCTCTGTTTGCTTTTTTGACCATATACATTTTTTGCATCAACATGGGCATATCTGTAGCACACTTTCTCCTATCATTGATCACTGACACTTTCAGAACTTCATTTCAATTTTCATGCCATCCTTACATCTCAGGCACTTTTCAATTTTACAGTCTACAAATACAAGCAGGCCTTACAAAGCCTTGGCTGCAAATTGGGTGAAGAAAGTCATATGAGATGCCTGAAAAAAGTAGCTTTCAAATGAGAAACATTTTTAGGACCAGAGAAATATGATTTTTGAGGAAGAAAACCTAGACTATTACACAAACATAAACGATATTAGCCAATGAAAAAGAAAATTAATCTTTTTCCATACCATAACTATTTTACTAACTTCAATAACAATTATCTGGAGCTACTATGAAAAAAGATGCAAAAGACTTGCTGGTTAAGCCCGCACTACCATCAGCTAACAGCAGGTTAGGTCTGTCATGTCAGTAATCATACACTTTCTCAGCATCTTACTCAATAAAGCATTACCCTGACAAATAGTAGTTTTGTAGGTTGACTTTTATGCATGACTAGTTTTTTCTAAATCACCTAAACAGTCTCTGCATAATTTTCCATAACAATATGTACTTCTGCATTGTTATACAAACAATGCACGAATACATGTTCCTAGGGAAAAATCTAAAAATCTTTCAGAACTACTTCATAAATTTCATCTTCAATATGCCACAACACTTTTAAGGATGAAAAATTGAAGAAATAAATTTAAAATTTCACTTTCTTTTGGGTTTCCCGCAGAAAGTTTTTGATTGCGTCATCTTTCCGCTTTATTTCGTATGATACCATTTCAGCATATGTGAACAAACAAGTGATCACTGTTTAGCAATCTTTATTTGATAGCTGAGGTTATTATCCAACTAAATTAACTAAAAATATTTTCCTCCATTTACAGGCGTAAACTAATATTATAATGTAGCATTTAGTCTCAGAAATAGCAGCGTGAACGCAAGTAGCATACGTACGTCCTAACACACACAATGTGTAGAAGCAAACACGGCTCTTTTTGGTCTGGGGGCCGATCGAATATTAATATATTCTTTTTGCTAAAGTATGTATTTTTGTGTGAAAAACATACAAATGATAACCATTTTGTGGATTAATTATTTATTAAGGCTGAAATTAGCTTATTTCTATTAATATTTTATGAAAATACTACGGTTTCTCGGTGTGTTTTTGCCAGGCAAATTCACAGATCCGAGTCCATCATTTGTCGGTGAGTGCCTCCCTGATGTTTTTCTTCATTTTTAAACTATGCCAAACACTCTCAATCATTTGAGTGTGTGCACCTGTTGCACGGTCCACCAAGCTTTCACTATGAATAACAGAGAGGTGTTTGAAATTATACCCTTGGTTAGGTTAGAAACACTTAATGAATAATTTCTCCACAAAATGGTCATCATTTGTGTTTTTCACACCAAAATACATACTTTGACAAAAAGAGAACATTAAAATTCGATAGGCCACAAAACCGAAAAGATTCTCAAGCCCGCAACCAACTATAAGATTGTTCGTGAATTTTTCAAACGTCTTAAAATGGAAGAAAAATGCAAGATTCGTAATGTAGGGCGATTTACATGCTTAATTAAAATAAAATTATTAGCTTCGTAATATTTGATGATTTACAAGCTAAATTCAAATAGAATTTTCAGCTACTTCTTTATTAAATTAACAAAAGTTTAAAATACACTTTCAACTTGATTCAATTGGTATGATTTTTGTTAGCCTGTCAAATACTTTGAGAAATGGAAATTGGGTCAAACTATATAGGTTTTAGTTATAAAAGTTTAATAACTTTATGTCGCTACTGTGTTTAACTATTCATGGAACATAGCTCTCACTTACTGACCGTACGTGACTCATCGGGAATTCAAAGTTATAAATTCAGTTAGCAAGCCTGATTAAACGCTGTAACAGTTAGCTAACTAATTTACTAGGTATGAATGGGCTCTTTATTTGATTATACTTTTACTTTCATGATCTATGACTTTCATTTTCATGATAAAATACGCATTATGGGAAAGTATCGGTAAAGTTTCGGCCGGATTTTGCCGATATCGATACCAGTAAAATGACCGATACTTGACGATACCGATACCTCGGTACATCAGTAAATGAAACTTCTGAGCAAAAACAATACATGAAATGTTGGCCAGACATAGGATGCCATTAGCAGGAATGAATTTGACATAGAAAGGGTTGAGGTTATACCTCATGAGATATAATTAAGGGACACTAAAGTATGGCAAAGACCATGAAAATTTTTGGAACCTGTTAACATGGATATTGACCGACAGTTCAAGGAGCTGTTGGCATTACAGTATACATGATTGAGCGTAGTAGTTCACCTTGGAGAAGTCCTATTGTAGTAGAATCAAAGAATTACTCTGATCTACGTAAAAGAGAAATAAGAATGTGCATAGATTATTGCAAGCCCAATAAGCAGAGTGTTACTGAGAAATTTCCCATGCCAGACCTATCTGAACAAATTGCAGTGTGCATTATACAAAGTTCTTTATTTTAAAGTTAGATTTAATTATAGTGTATTATTATGTTTCTTTAGCTTTTGAGAGCTGTGAGTATTCAGTATTTAACACTACTCAAGTTCATTTTCTGTTTAAAACTTAGTCATTTGGTCCTAAAAAGTCGTATTGCTTTCCAGAAAAACATGCACCAGATTCCCTCAGAAATTTGTTTTAATAATATCTTTAATTGATAACATTTTGAGCCTAAGTAAAACGTTTAATGAACACTTAGAACTGATAGAAAAGGTAATGAACACCTTTAGCATAAATGGAATATAAATAAAAATTTTAACGTGCACATTTTTTAGAAGGCAAGTGAATTCTTTCGGGGAAGTAATAAGTGAAGATGTTGTATGTGAAGCTCTGGAGTATTGTGATAAACTGTAATTTTCCAAAACCCACAACGATGAGTGAATTTCGGCAATTCTTTAATTAAATTTAGTCGGATAATAACCTCAGTTGGCAAATAAAAATTGCTAAACAGTGAATACTTATTTGTTCATGCATGTTGATTACGGTATCACACGACAATAGAGCGGAAAGATGATGCAATCAAAAAACTTTGTGAGGGAAACGAATCAAACTATGACACTGGACTGCAGTGTTGCCAACTTGGCATTAAAGTTTGAATCTATCACCTAGCAGGAAAAATAGCATTAAAATGCAAAATGTAGCATTTTACCGGGCAATTTTACCATTATATTAAATTTAGTCATTTTCAATTGCTTTCTAGCATTCATGTGATGACTCATGGTTACTCAACGACGCGTTGAAGTTTCGTCCAAACCTAGTTGAAGTTTCGTACAAACCTAATTGAAGTTTCGTACAAACCTAATTGAAGTTTCGTTCAAACCTAATTAAAGTTTCGTTCAAACCTAGTTAAAGTTTCGTCCAAACATAGTTAAAGTTTCATCCAAACCTAGTTAAAGTTTGTCCCAACCTAGTTGAAGTTTTGTCCAAACCTAGTTGAAGTTTCGTTCAAACCTAGCTGAAGTTTCGTTCAAACCTAGTTGAAGTTTCGTCATAACCTAGTTGAAGTTTTGTTCAAATCTCGTTTGGTACTCCATTCTGAATGCATTAAGTTAGATCAAATCACTTTCTGTATGTTATATTCAATTGTGTGATGACTTCTCAATTCAGAATGTCAAGATAACTTACTTCTCTCATAGCTCCATTTATACAAGTGTAAAAATAATTAATTTCCTTGGCCAAACAAGTTTCTGACTACCATTAATCATTCACTAAATATATATTGGTAGTTGAAATTATGTAAATGAAAATGACACCATTTATGAATGAAATATATACTTTCACTTACCTTGAGATGATGTGGCTCTGTTAATGAGCCTGGTGCGTACCTCCTGTTCATTGATTGAATAAACGCTGCTATTGCTGACATTGCTACGTGATCGACGGTGGTTAAGTTTTGAGATACTATTTCTTTTGCTACTACAGCTTCCATTAACTCCATTTGAACCATTATTGACTGTAGAGTAACACTTGATATTCAATGAACCACTCATAATGATCAGAACTACAAGCTTTACTTAATATAATTGGTTGTCAGGTGATCAAAAATACAAACATGAATGCAAGTATAACTCTAGATTGAATTTTCATTTTGATTAATCAGTGGTTCACACATAGCACCTGTAATAAAAACATAATGGAATGATTAACAAAATACACTGCCATCTATTGAAGTTTATTCTCACTCGTAGGACAATAATTACCTTTAACAATGTTTCTATACAATAAATTGAATATCTAATGCTTTTTTTAATACTAAGGTAAATTTCAACTTGTTCTGTATTAGAAAACTTGAAGAAAATTGAGAGATTGAAAGGTGCAGATAATCATACAAAAAACTAATACTCTTGAAAACACGCTAATTTCAGTAAATTCAATCTCAAATATTTTATGCACATCATAATACTAAACATTGGTTGATTTAAACATTTTTTAAAATCTTCTTCCAGAAGCTGTTTTTACAAGTCATATTTAAT
>JACJUY010000446.1:61502-89508 GCA_014220935.1 Platorchestia sp. MABIK | reverse complement strand
TTTCTTACCCCATAATGGCCGTGGTTGTATCTTATCCCATCTGACTATAATTATTTGACTTATTTCAGGCAAAGCTCTCACAGGAGACAGATGTTGAAGAGTGGTTGGCTAAGTGCAATCCAGAATTCATTGGTGCGCTTTATTCCTATAAATTCAAGGACTTTTAACATCATCCCAAAATACATGTTCAACAAGAATATCACCAAGACAAACACTCCTCATTAAAGGTGGGAAATTCAAGACATGAAACAGCAAAAAATGCAGATTCCTGAAAAGATACTGGCAGAGAGTTTCTGCAAGTTTATAAGTAATCTTCATTTTTGTCCCACAAGTTCAGGATCCATTGAGAGAATTTTCTCAACATTTGGAATTGTGTAAAATAAATTGAGAAATAGATTAGATTCGGAATGCGCCCAGAAAGTGGTCTCAGTATGTTGCCACCTTACAAATGGTCATGATGTGGATGAAAATGATGAAATGGCAGTGGATGTAGAAAGAGAAACACAGTAGTACTGTAGTAGCAGTCTAGTCTAGAAGACAGAGGAAAAAATCAGAAGTCCCTATATAATCAAATAGTCAAACAGCATTTGTTTCTTAATTTTTGTTTTTAACTTTGGTAATGGAATTCATGGAAATATATTAGTCCCTCAAGTTTTTTTTTGTGATTGAGGTTTTTCTAATTTGATTTGTTTAGGGTTCTTTTTCGTTTTGCAATGTTTTTGTCATTGTCATGCACATGACTTAGATAAATTTTTCTGACAATTTAAATAGTTAGCTTATTTTGATCCTATGAGCTTGAAATCAAGTGGAATTTAAGTAGCAATAATAAAACGCAAAAAACCTACTATCTACATATTAATACGCTTGAAACTAAATTCATGGGTAATGCTCTACATCCAATAGGCTGTATAGGATAGGTAGGTTAGATTAGGTTGAGTTAGGTTACATGCATTGATACATTTGACATTTTATCACAATACAATAGGTAGGATAGGTTAAATTAGGTTAGGGTTGGATAATTATTAATTTTTTATCATGTTTTTTTTTTTATTTTTACATAAACATTTATTGATATTTATTTAATATTTTTGTATTTTGTACGTCAAATTTTCTTTTTTGTTAATTTTTGTATTTGTTGATTTTTTTCATCAGTTAATTTTTTTCGATTTGTCAATTTTTCTGAATTTGTTTTTTAATTAGTTACTTTTTTTACTTTGTGAACTTTTTTCAATATTTTTTTCAATTTGTTCATTTTTCATTTTGTTTTAATTTTTTTCAATTTTTTTTCAATTTTTCTCATTTTTTTATAATTTGTTCTATGTATTTTTTTATTTGTTCATTTCATTCAATTTTTTTTTTACTGTTTCATATTTTTCAATTTTCCATTTTTACAATTTTTTCATTTTATAATTTGTTCTTATTTTTTTATGTTTTCATTTATTTTATTTTTTACTTTACTTTTTTGTTTTGTTTTTATATTTCCTCATTTATTTCAATTTTTTCTATTTATTCATTTTTTATTTATTTTTAACCTTATTTTTCTTTCATTTTGTAAACTATGCTTTGCATACAAAATTTGATTTTAAATTACAGTAATTATTTCAGGAATCTTTCCATATCAATGAATGCCAATAAAATACATTTTCTTCATACTTTAACCTTATATACTTGGAAGCGAGTTAATTATTGAAACCGTGTAATCCACACGGTCTTCTTCTCATAATTATGAAGGCGCCATGACTCACAATATTGTGTCTACAAAGATACTATGTATAAGGTAACAAGCAGAATGGATAGGATAGGTTGGTATATGTTGGGTTAGCATGGGTTAGGTTAGCATGGGTTAAGTTAGAATATGTTAGGTTAGAATATGTTTGGTTAGAATATGTTAGGTTAGAATGTTAGGTTAGAATATGTTAGGTTAGAATATGTTAGGTTAGAATATGTTAGGTTAGAATATGTTAGGTTAGAATATGTTAGGTTAGAATGTGTTATGTTAGAATATGTTATGTTAGAATCTCCTGGGTAACGTCTACCGAATTTTTTCACGGGTCCACCCAGCTTAACAATGATATTGGTCAAGTTGAGTTAGGATAGGTAGGGTTAGGATAGGTTAATTTAGGTTAGGTTTGGTTAGGTTGAGATAGGATAGGTTAGGTCAGGATAGGTTAGGTTATGATAGCTAGCATAGGTTACGTAATGTTGACAACATTTATTCACGGGTCAACGGTTTTTTATGTTCTATAAATCATCAGGAAAGATTCCGTTAGCATAGGATAGGTTAGTGCATACATGTTAGGATAGGTTAGGTTAGAATTTTTGACCGAATTTTGACCAAATTTTTTCACGAGTCCACCTAGCTTCGCAATGACATTGGGGAAAGTTTGGCTAGGATAGGTTAAAATGTTAGGTTGGGATAGGTTAAAGATATGTCAAGTTAGTATAGGTTAGGTAATGTTGACTGAATTTTTTCACAGGACACGGTTTTTTATTTTTGATGTATTATGGGGATGGGTTTCGTTAGGATATGTTAGGTTTGGATAGGTTTTAGTAGCATGGGTTAGATAATGTTGACAGAACTTTTTCACAAGTCCACGGTTTTTTATGTTTGACGTTTTACGTATTATCAGGATCAGTTTGGTTAGGTGATGATGTTAGGCTAGGATAGGTTAGGTAGTCATAAGTTCAGTAATGTTGATGGAATGTTTTCACGGATCCATGTTTTTTTTATTTAACATCAGGATTGGTTGGAATATGTTAGATAAGAATTGGTTAGGTTAGAATATGTCATGTTAGAATTGGTAAGGTAATGTTGAATGTTGGCCGAATTTCATCACAGGTCCACCTAGCTGAATGATAACATTGGTTTAAGTTAGGGTAAGATATGTTAGGTTAGGATAAGTTAACTTTTTTGCTGCGTGGGACTGATCTCAGTCATTGAAAACGCTCACCAGTGACGGGTGACTGAGGAGATCAGTCATCAAAATGGCGCACCAGTGATGGAGGACTGATCTCCTCAGTCATAAGGAACAAGTTGGGCTCATCTTCCGTCATGGGTGTGACTTTGTTCTGAGTCATACCTACTGAGCTTGAGTATTTTTTGTACCATATTTAGTACAATTGTATTGATCTGAAACTACTCATACCTCAACGCAAGCTTGCTATTGGCCAATCAGTACCCATCAAGATGTTGTGGGAGTGCAGTCTTGACAGAGAGGGAGGGAATTCGAACGCTGCTCAAAAAATCGGAGAGCGATGATGAGTTGTTTGATTTGGAAGATAGTATGGTGAAATTTGGCAGAACGAAAAGATTCTAGTTCAAGATTTAGAGAATGATAGTGATGGAATGAGCAGTGCTTTATTTGATTTTGCAACTTGTGATGAAGGAAGCGATTTTGAAGAAAACAATGCAGCTCCGAAACGATGTAAAACTGACTTTCATTGAAAGAACATCACTGGCACTTTTAGGAACGACAGGAGTGTTGAACAGTTTAGTGAAGAAATAAAGTGCTTATTGAATCTAGCAAAAAGATGCTTTCATGCTTTGAGCTATTATGTGAAATTTTTCCTGATGAGCTGTTTGAATTTTTTGTCAATGGAACAAAAGAATTTGCTGAGAACTGGACAGCACATAAAGAAGGAATTAATTTTTTACAACATAAACAGTGGTATCCCCATGACAATGGAAGAAATAAAATTGTTTATTGGGCTGCTTGCTTCACGGGAATTGTTCAAAAGCCATCAATAGATTTGTATTCAAAAACAGGTGAATACGTGGCGACACCAGTGTTTCTGCTATCAAGAAACAAGACAGGTTTTGCAACACTTATCTAAATATTCTGCACTATACATAGAATATGATTATTCCACTTTACCAAAACACAGCGCATTATTGCTATACATAGTGCGTGCTGTCTCGTCATGAGGGTGCACACTGGCCGTGTGGCGCGAAAGTGTTAAGATAGGTTAGGTGATGTTGACGGAATTTTTATCATGGGTTCACGGTTTTTTATGTTTGACATAGTATCAGGAATTGTTTGGATAGGATAGGTTAGAATATGGGTTTGGTTAGAATTGGTAAGCCAATGATGACCGGGTCCACCTAGCTTAACTGTGGGATTGTCCGTGGAATTTCCATGGGTCCTACTAGTTTAGTTAATTTTTTTGAATGGGTTTTTATTGGTTTTTTTTTTGTGCGCCAAACCTGAACTAATGAACTATTATATTAATGCTGAACAGTTTATTTTTCCTTTTTTATGTGTTTTTGCTTTTCTTCTTTTGTGATTGATGCATTTGTTTTAATTTGGACTAGTTTTTTCTACTCGATTTCAGGCTGAAAATGACACTGGAGGTCAAAACATTCTAAAAATTTTTATTCATTGACTTTCCTAAATAAAATAATGATCTAATCGATGAGATATATTTTAGCACTTTTATTCATAGTACAGATTTGGAAAGAGCCAACCAGTTATATAAACCTACATTTTCATTTGTACTGTTTTTCAATATAACTTTTTAAATTCAGAAATTTTATTCTTCTTTCTACTATACCTTTTTCACTTCAAATTAATCCAAGTCATGTTCAATTTAATCCCAGTCAAATTCAATTTAATCCCAGTCAAGTTTAATTTAATACTAGTCAAGTTCAAATTAATCCACCTCTATGTTGAGTTAAAAATTGATATAATTCCTTGGTAATTTGAGCTTTTTTGTGTTAAATTTGTATCTACTGAATGTGATGAGCAAGAAAAACATTTTTCCTAATCAGCAAGGAACGCAAAAAAAATATCTGCAATACAGTAACAAGCAGTCGTAAAATGTGATAAGTATCTAACATCGGGAGGCAGAGTGTGATTCAGATCTTTGAGCAGAGCAACAGATAGAAGTCAATTACAAAAACTTCGTATTATACTACACATTAAAGTTGTTTTACAATTCTACATTAATGGCAGTATGCATCCATTCAAATAGTTATGTTCAAAGGCAATTTTATATTACTATGTGTATGAGTAACATAAAATTACCTGTGAACATAAATATTGGAATGGATGTATATTGCCATTAAGGGAGACGTCCACCCAAAATCAAGAAAATGGCTGTAACGTTTGTGGTATTGGATCTAGATCAATGAAAATTGGCTTACGTTTGTATTTTTGGAAGTAATTAGGGGTCGTCTCTATAACTTTTTCCCACTTTTGACAATTTTGGAGAAAATGGGGGAAAGGGTAGGGAAAAGTGTGTACTTTTCAAGAGATATTTTCTCAAAAACTACTTATTGTAGAGCAATAATTTAGGTATCATCAGATGCGCAATAAGTTGCTGCATAATGGGTCGGAGAATTAGGTTGATATTCACGATAATTTTTGAGTTACATAGGAAAATTTTTTGTTAAGAATTACAGATTGGAAGGTATTAGTTAATTTTTACAAAATGACCAACGTTCTTTCTATAGAATCTAGATCTATGAAAATTGGCATACATATGTAATTTTAAAAAAGTTGGGGTTGTTTCTATAACTTTTTCCTATTTTTGCAATAATTACGGAGAAAATGGGAGGAAATGGGGGGTTCATGTTTATGTTTGAAAATCTATTTTCTCCGTGAGTTTTTATTGTAGAGCAATGACTTAGGTATCATTAGATGCGCAAAGAGCTTTATCTACTGACATCAGATTTTTTTATTTCCTAATAATTTCTCAAAATCTATGTATAAACAATGATTTTTTCAAAAAAAATTTAATTTGATTGTGTATTGTGAAATTCAACATAATCCTTCGACTCTTTATGCATCAACTTATTGCGCAGCTAAAGGCGCGGCTGCACTATGCGTTTTTTCGTGCAACTCCCGCGCAACTCACCTAAATTTGAAGCATGCATGTCGTTGCACGAGTGCTGCATGAACTTCGACGGTGTGTGGTTTTTGACGCGTCTCCTTGTGCAGCATGCATCTGTAGCGCGTAGTTAGGAGTGAACTACACATCATTTCATGATTTCAGTGTCATCGCCCAACAGCTCTCCCAGTTTGCAGTTGCACTTTATCAGGGAGTGTTCTATTGTACTTCTGTTTATTGCTTGCGCTTTCTACAATGAGTGATTGGCCACGCGAGCTGGTGCTCAAGCTCAGAGATCAATTTAAAGCATAGGAATGCCTCTGAAATTCAAAAGTTCAACATATAAAGAACTTAATTTATAAGAATTTGCTTGCAAAATTACATTAACATCTCTAGACCCTGAGAAGGCATTGACAGTTGATACAATAAAAATATTCATACATTGAACGCACAGTGTTTTTAAGCTGAATAAAAAGTTGAGCATTTAAAAAAAATCAAAGCAGGGACAGAGGATGTACAGTGACTGACCCTATCTTGCTATGATATGTTGTCATTTTTTAATGATGGGGCAGAGAGCCGGCAGTCAACATCAAATTTGCTTTGTCAAGTAGTCTCTCAGGTAAGTCATGTTTATTATTTATTCGTATATAGAAAATATACAAATTAAATAATTCTTATCATTTGTACTTGAGTGAATAAAACTATAATCAAAAATAAATCCCGTGCATAATTTTTTTCAAATATATAGCATTCATCTCGAGTAAATCAATCCTGTTTCTTGTTAATTAGATAGCTTGACCCGAAATTAGTATGAAACATAGTTGGGTAGTTATGTCTTTGATTGACTGTAAATTACTTATACATGAAGGAAATAGACAGGTAGCGTGAGTCACTTGTCGTTCCTGTTTTCTTCTTCCCTATCGCACATGCGATCGCTACTGATCGGAGCGCACGTTTATCTGCATCCATTCCCTCCGGGCCGTGGCGTGCAACTGAACCCCGCTGCTCCGTGAAGTGTAGTGTAGCCGCTCATGCATGCCGAGGTTAAAAAATGCATGAGAATTGCGCAGTAAAAAACGCATAGTGTGGCCTGACCTTAATGACACCTAAATCATTGTTCTACAATAAGTACTTTTTGAGACGACGGCTCTTGAAAGTTTGCACTTTCCCCTCTCCTTTCCCCCATTTTCTCCAAGATTATTTCAAAAGTTTTTATAATTGACTTCTATCTGTTACTTAGCTCAAAGATCTAAATCATACTTTGCCTCCTGATGCTGGATAATTACCACATTTTACAACAGCTTGTTTTTATGTTGCAGATATTTTTGTACTCCTTCCTAAAAACGTTTTTCTTGCTCATAACATCTAATAGATACATATTCAGAACAAAAAAGCTCAAATTACTAAGGGATTATGTAAATTTTTAACTCAACTTAGGGTTGGATTAATTTAAACGTGACTTGGATTAATTTTAACTTGCCTTGAATTAAATTGAATTTGACTCATATTAAAATAAGGTAACCGTCTAGTCTGAATCAAGAAAATGGCCGTCATTTTTTGTATGGGATCTAGATCTATGAAATTTGGCATACGAATGTACATAAAAAATAACTAGGGGTTGTGTTGTGCACTTCTTTCCATTTTCGAAATAATTACAGAGATAATGGGGAAAATGAAGTGAAAAATGGGGTATTTTCAAGCAACCTCTTCTCAGAAAATAACTATCACGGAGAAATGATTTAGGTATCATTGTATGCAGAAAGAGCTGCTGCATAAAGAGTCGGAGGATTATTTTGATAGTCGCAATAATGTATTTTTAATGAAATTAAAAAAAAAAATTTATGGAGTCATTCATTTTTCCACAAATTTTTTTAAGGGAACCATTTCCTAGCATTTTCAGTCAAAAATTTAGATTGTTCCGATTCTTTGTTTTATTGCTTTAAAAGAGTTTGAGATATGTATCCGAATGTCTGTAGAAATATCAGGAACGTATCCCAGAGCTAGCGCCCCCCCGAGAGGGGGAGAGGATCCCCCTTCCGGACCTTTTTTTCCTTTATGAATCTAGAGCAATAGAATTTGGTACAGTCATAGGAAATGTAATTTAGAATCATTTACCTTCTATGAAAAAATGCGATTTTCTTTGAAAGAAAATTGGAAATCATAGAAAACGACATTTTTGGGGGGGTGTTCTAAATGCTTATTTTGACAGTTTTTGAGCAACAGTAATGATTTTGGTATCATTAGATGCAGAATAACGTGGACATTCCAAAAAATTAAATGCTTTTCCTGAAATTTCTAATTTTTTTTTTTTCATTTTTTATATTTCATCATTCATATTTTTCAAGGTAAGCATCCCACTTCCGAACCTTTTCTTTATTATTGAAAATAGAGCAATGAAATTTATTACACTAATAGGAAATGCAATTTAGAATCATTTATCATTCATGACAAAATGCGATTTTCTTGAAAAGGAAATGGGAAATCATAGAAAACGACATTTTTTGGGGGGTTTTCTAAATGCTTCTCCTCTGACAGTTTTTGAGCTACAGTTATGATTTTGGTATTATTGGATACAAAATAACCTGGATAATCTAAAAATTAAAATGTTTTTCCTCAAATTTCAAATTTTAATTGAAAAAAAATGATTGAATCAAAAAAAAAATTTTTTTGAAAAAATTCAAATTTATGATGTCATAACTTTGGAACAAGAATGAATTTTGAAAAACTATTCATTTTTTTGAAAAGCAATTGTTTTTTCGCATCCAATGAAATCAAAATCATCACTGTAGCCTAAAAACTGTAGGAGAAGATGCATTTTTAATCTTAAAAATAATGTTTAAATAACAAGTTTTCAAGACGTTTTTCATAATAACTCCAACGTTTACAAAGCTAGAGCAATGCGGTTTGTTGCATTTGAAAGGGAAATGTGTGCTCTAAACAAGGTGTTGATCAATTTTTTTCAAAAATTGTATGTAAAACTTTCCGTAGCTTTTTTACCCTATAATTATAACTTTTACCCTACCACTATCAAAAAAATGTATATAAATTCGGAATGGAATAAATCAAAAAAAGTGATCAACACCTTTTTTAGAGCACACATTTCACTTTCAAATGCAACAAACCGCATTGCTCTACCTTTGTAAATTTTGGAGTTATTTTGAAAACTAGATATATGTATATGTTTTTTTATTATAACGAATAATTAATTTTCTACGCACTTGTGAAAAAATTTTATAGTAGATAAGTTGTTACAAATGTGGAGATCTAGTAGTCTGCAAATTTTTATAGACGTACGTCTAATAGAAAAAAGTTTCCAGTTTTTGGAAATGGTTCCCTCAAGGTAACTAAGAAACTTCTATGAATTTCAAAATAATCCTGACTCATTATGCAGCAACCTTTTGTATATCTAATGATTCCAAAATCATTGCGCTTCAATAACTTTTTGAGAAGAAGAAGCTTGAATATTTACATTCGCATTGCTCAGAGAGTGCATTTTAGGATCAAAAAACAGGTTTTCTCATTTACAAGCTATTTTGCTCCGAGAAATCAGCGCAGTTGATGTTTTGAAAGTTATTCTGAAATATTGACTTGACTTTTGCTATTTTTTATCGAAGTATTTCGTGATTCCTTGTCAAAACTGGTACCACAAGTGGTACCAGGGGCCTGGTTCCAAGCGAGACGAGCGTGAGGCTCAGGGGTAATGCATCGCTCAGGACCACCTCAGGTGCACTTCAATACTAACTAACAATATCAGATGCAAGACCAGCTACTCTGAGCTTGACAGGCAGATTCAGATAGTCGTTTGACATCGTGATTGCTTTGGCATTCATGTCAAGCTGAACTCCTCCGTGGCCAGCAGTCTTATTTATGTCTACAGAACAGGAGGGAGGTCCATGGGAGGCACCGAGCACTCGACGTTGCCAAATTTTACCAGTTCCTGAACAGCTGAATGATAAATACACATGTCATTAGAAATAAACAGTTGGTGAGCAATATCTAGGTGAAATGATATGGCACATGAGCGCCGACATGCCATGCCACCCTTCCTGCCGCTTCTTCTCCCTCCGTTTACTTGCCTTAGGTGCGTCAGATGCTTCCAAATTTTTTACTGCTGATCAACTGTGCATTGCTGTACCAAATTAAGCAATAAAAAAATTTGACTGATTTGAGACTTCTGACTAGACGGTCCCCTTAAACTTGACTTGGATTAAATTGAACTTGACTTAGATAAATTTGAAGTGAAAAAGGTGTGGTTGCCACTTATTAACAAGCACTTGATGAGTTCATCTCTCCTGCGGGAGACAAAGTGCAACAATATAGGAAGTAGATACTAGCAATGAATGCATTGCAAATTTGTTGCAGGGCAGCTGAGCCAATGCAATACTTTTCACTCACATACAGAGTGGCCACTCTGTACACTCTTAATATGTCTATACAGGGTTTCCTCAAGTATTGCAGTTGATGCATTCCAAAACCACGGCAAAAGAATTTCCTGAAAATGGGATCGCCAATTTTCACGCAAATATTAATGTTAGACTTTTAAAATCCTAGAAGCATCCTTACTAGTATTACCCCATTTGGGAGCCAAGTTAAGGCAATCAAACTTTTTTTGGGCCCAAAAATCAAAAATGAGATTATTGCCTGAAAATGCTCCTAAACCCTTTCTCTATCAGGTAGAAACATCATTTGTCCCATGTTGGCAACCCAAACCCCCATAACCACCCCCAAATTGCCCCCCTCCCCCAGAGACGCGCTCAGAGAGACCAGCTGCGGCTCTGCTTAGCTGTGGTTGGTTGCTCCAAATTTTTTTTTTTCTTTGTTTTTACACAACTGTCCATTTACTAGAGAGGTTTAGTGGTCTCTTAGCCTTCTTAGTGAGTGCTTTTGTGCTTGTGCGTCCTGTGAAATGCCTAGAATATCAAATGCAGCAGTCCGCTTTGGCTGAAGACGTTTTTCATATTTGGGAGGCAATTCAAGCCACAATTTTTTCCGATGGAGAAGATCTTTTTTGCATCATTTAGATCAAGGTGAGTACTATGAAAATTAGAGGTAGTTTTTTGATAAATTGATTCAAAATTTTTTATTGCAAAAAAAATACCAACTGAGTTTTAAAAATTTTAATGTTTTTTTCAATTTCTCTGAAGTGATATCAAAAAACTGTCTCTCACTTTTGTAGATATGTTCATTGTGAATCAAACAAAAAAAACAATTGTCTGTGTACAATATTGGCTGAAAAATTAAAATTTAAAGAAATTTGCCTTGGGGGAAGGTGAGGGAATCCGGTATGGGTAAATTCCCATTATTTTATGGGCCATAAAAGTTTATTCAAATGTTATAAAAATGTTGTGAATACCTCAGAGCTTATTACACTCCGGAAGTATTTCTTTTTAAATCTTGAATATTTCACAGGGGGACACCTTTTAGGTCCCCCTGCTTTTTGCAGCAAATATTAGTGACTTATCACAACTATGGAAGACTTATCTAGAATTTTTTTGACTTATGAGCGGTGTATTAGTTTGCAGGTTTTGAAGAAAAACAATGGTGTGAAACTCAGGGTCATGTGCGCTTTGATGCTCGGTAACTTTGAATGCCATTTTCTCAGAACAAGTCTTTCAGACTTTGCAGCTCAAGATCTCAAACAGTTTTTACCTATCGAGTAAATCTTTTTTGCATTGTAAAGATCAAGGTGAGTACTATAAATGCTTATTTAGGTGGCTTTGATAAGTCGATTAGAAATTTTTTAATTGTCCATAGAATTAGAATAATTATATTTTTATATTAAAATATTTGTAAAAAAATTTTTAGAGCAAAAACAAAGCACCTAAGCTAAGAATTGTACATATTTTCATTGTGACTCAAAGAAAAAACTAATTGTCTATGTCAGATAGTGGCTGAGAAATAGGAATTTAAAAAAAATTTTGTTTGGGGGGGGGGGGNGGAGGGGGGTATGGGTAAATTCCATAAACTTTATGAGCTATAACTGCTTATTCAAAGGTTTTAAACATGCTGTGAACATCCGAGAGCTTATTTCAATCCGTAAGTATTTTTTATTTATTCTTGAAAGAATTCATAGGAAAAAGCATTTGCTTCCCTTAAACACACACTTAAGTTGAAAGTCACATACTGTGTAGCACGTTGTTTCAAATAGACTGAAAGGTTCACCAGGTATGAATACTGAAAGCCCTAAATCACAAGCCAGATATCAGAATGGGTGCCTGTCATTGGCAGTCTTTCATTTCTCTGCCAATCATAGCCCATCTTGCACATCGTTACACCATGAGGCTGATCCTGCATAGCCTTTGCAGATGCACAATGCATCCATCTATGGCCTTTCCAGTTGGTTCCGTTTCCATTTTCATACTGTTATAAACTCAAAAATCTGTTTATATGTTATAATATACTTGTTTTTTATCTTTACACAATTAGTTATGTTTATTTTTAATATCTTAATGATAAATAATGTTATGTTTTAGATTTAATGTTCATTATATTACATATGTGTGGGGATTGGCCAGGCCCGCAAAGTGGTGAAGCAGGAAAAGAGGATTCACAAATTGGCAAGGGAACACTACTCAATTTCAGTGTTCCTTGTAATTATCTTTTCTGGTCTATGATGTATTGATTGATAATGACTAGTTTTTACAGATATCTTAGGTTATGTTTTGATCATAAAGATTTCCTATCTTTAGATTACTTCACGATAGTTTGATGATGATTAATCTTTGCCAAAATCCAAAGCTATGTTCTGATACCTAAAGACTTTTGGTCTTCAAATTATGTTATCACTATTGATAATGAAAATTTAACTAACTTATTCTAATGTTAATAACTAGAATATTAGTTCATTTTTGCAGCAAAACATGATACTTTTGTTCTTCATTTTAATCTCTTTATTTTATTTACTTCCTAGTCTTTATGTTAACTTAAGATGCATTAACACGTTCACTAAGTATTGGTACACATGTGTATAGCTTGGTAAATTGTTCATTTACATACTAGTAACAATGGCTACTATTTCACTGATTTCACAACCTTTTTCAAATTAAACAACGGCGTTCCGGTTAAGATGTTGCCGTGCAATTATAATTTTATTTTTTCCTCGCTTGTTGGAAAGGATAAGAATGCACCCAGGTAGTGAAGATAGCTTTTCAATTCTGCTTTTTCAAAAAAAGCAAACCTACCGTAGCAACAGCAGAAACAAAGTGGACATGTTAATAATAGAAATTTCTGCCTATTTTTATATACCTCAAATGTTGTTTGGTTCTTTCAGAGTCAAATTGTTTTTCACTTTATTATTATGTTTTATTTGAATCTTCTCATTACTCCGTAGTTTTTAAGTAAGCTAATTTGGAGATTTTTATAATTGCTTTTAATAATTTTAATAACTGAAATAGCTTCTGGTTTTTGGCATTATTTAATTGATTATTTCTTCATAAGAAAGATTTGAAAACATAGATAATATCAATTTAGGGATATTTGGAAAAATTAAAATATAATGTATACAAGCTGCAGTGAAACAAATAACACAACACTAGTAAAAATTTCACTTAGTTGCACACATGTTGTAACTGGGAGCAATATATGGCCTCAGCTGCAATGACTGGTGCATTTAATGCAATATTACCAAATTTATTGCCGGAAACATTCCAAATTGCACTTAAAATACAAATAAGAAAAGAATAAAATGAAATGTTACGCAGAAAGAAGCTAAAATGGCTTTTACTAGTGCACAAAATGTATCAAACATCAGGCTCACTGAAATAAAAGAACAACTTTTGCCTACTACAGCTGTAATATAATAATGTTGAGCAATGATTCAGCACCTGCACTGAATTGTTACTCTGCGTGGTATAGATACAGAGAATAAAAGGCAGTGCAAATTTTGCCTGTTGTATGTACAAATGGATAAAAATTTATGGAATCATTTTGATAATATCAATTGGTAAAACAATAATTACTATACCAATTTTTGGTACAGTTATTTGAATCCGGCATTTCTGAATTTTAACTATCCCACACATTATTTTTTTATTTATTATACAATTTTTATGAAAAAAGCACAGTACATGTTAAATTGAATTTAGAACACATTTCATAATTCATAATTTTCTGATTTTCTTCTTCATTTTCCAGAAAAAAGAAACATCATGTTTGTTAGTACATTAGAAGATCTTGAGCAATTATTGAATTGTCAATTGTCACTATTAGCGTATTTACAGTTTTACAATTTGATTTTGACTCATGTGAATTGTGTAAAATGTGGCTTCTTCCAAAAGTCTACCATTTTTGATAAGGTATGTTAGATTAGGTTTTTTCTAATATGGCTTGGTTTGGATGGAACTTGCATACTTTATATAAAATTCTTTATAAAACACATTTCATTCCTGGTATTTTCCAAGTTTTCCTGATATTTAAAAGAAAAATTGTGGGTTAGTTCAACTTCAGAAATTCCTCGAATCAAATATTATAATTTTGTGGGATTGGTAGGTATTTTATCATAGAATAAAATTGTTGGTGCTGATCTATACTTCTTGGGGTAGGCACTGCCTATCTTGCCTACTCAGAAGACATGTCTTGGTGTCTGTAATATTTACAAATGTCTAATAAACATTTGCTTTTATATTCTGTCCTAAATTAAAATATTTGTAAATAAACAATATAAAAAACACATATAAAGGTTGCAACACCTGCCACCATAGCAGGGTGTCTACTGATCTTTCATTTTAGTGATGTACCGATGTATCGGTATCGGCAAGTATCGGTCATTTTACTGGTATCAGTATCGATATCGGCAAAATTCGGCCGATACTTTACCGATACTTTTCAATAATACGTATTTTATCATGAAAATGAAAGTCATAAATCGTGAAAGTAGAAGTATCTAACCTAATAATACCCGTTGTGTGTTTATTTATCTTTTTATTTATGTATTTGTTTGGTGTCCGCTTCTTAGAAACATAGGATGCCTGAGTGTGCGGTATCATGGATACCGAATATCTCAGTGTAACATTCAAAGATGGCCCTTACATGCATTGATATGTTTGATATTTTATCAGGATAGCTTTGGCTAGGATAGGTTAGGACAGGACAGGAAAGGTTGAGTAATGTTGACGGAATTTTTTCACGGGTCCACCTAGCGTAACGATGACATTATCCATAGAATTTCCACGGGTCCTGCTACTCGCTAAAAATACCCTTGGTTTATTTGTTTGGAGTCCGCTTCTTCCATTTTTCTGTCACGCTCATAAATGTAGCCATAATGACCGTATCTGTGATACGAGTTTCACCAGTGCGCAAGTACAATAATATTTTTTATCCCGGGTACTGTTACAAATTTATGTTAAATATATTTGTTAGTCATCCACGTCTGGAAAATTTGTTCGAGAAAGGTTTTGAATCCCGTCATTTTTGACGGGCCGTGCACACTAGTTATCAACTAAAGAGCCTATTCAGCCTAGTAAATTAGTTAGCTAACTGTGGAATTATAGCGTTTAATCAGTCCTGCTAACTGAATTTACTACTTTTAACTCCCGATGAGTCACCTACGGTCAGTGAGTGAAAGCTATGTAGCATGAATAGTGAAACACAGCAAAAACACAGCAGCAACATCAAATTATTATACTTTTACAATTAAAGTTTATGTAGTTCGACCTAATTTTCATTTCTAAATGTATGTGACAGGCTAACAAAAATCAAACCAAATAAATAAAGTTGTGGGCGCATTTTTGAAGTTTTTGTAAATTTAACATAGAAGTAGCTGAAAATTTTTATTTTAATTCAGCATTTAAATCGCCGTACATTCCGAATCTTGCATTTTTCTTTTATTTTAAGATGTTTGAAAAATTCACGAACAATCTTATAGTTGGTTGCGTATTTGCGGATCTTTTCGGTTTTGGTGCCTATTGAACTTTAATGTTTTCTTTTTGCCAAATTATGTATTTTGGTGTGAAAAACACGAAAATGATGACCATTTTGTGGAGAAATTATTCATTAAGTGTTACTAACCTAACCAAGGGTATAATTTCAAACACCTCCCTGTTAATCATGGTGAAAACTTGGTGGACCGTACAACAGGTGCACACACTCAAATGATTGAGAGTGCATAGCATAGTCTAAAAATGAAAAAAAACGTCAGGGAGGCACTCACCGACAAATGATGGACTCGTCTCTGTGTGAATTTGCGTGGCGAAAACGTACCGAGAAACCGCAGCATTTTCACAAAATATTAATGGATATAAGCAAATTTCAGGCTTAATAAATAATTTCTCTGCAAAATGGTTATAATTTGTATGTTTTTAATACCAAAATACATAGTTTGGCAAAAAAAATATTAAAATTCGATAGGCCTCCAAACCGGAAAGAGCCGTGTTTGCTTCTGTACACTGTGTGTGTTAGTACATACGAGTACGCATACTACTTGCGTTCACGCTGCTATTTCTGAGACTAAATGCTACATTATATTACTAGTTTACGCCTGTAATTGGAGAAAAATATTTTTATTTAATTTAGTGGGATAATAACCTCAGTTGGTAAATAAGGATTGCTAAACAGTGAATACTTGTTTGTTCATACATGCTGAAATAGGTATCATACAAAATAAAGCGGAAAGATGACGCAATCGAAAAACTTTGTGCGGGAAACGAATCAAACGATATAGTTAACATAGCAAGAGCAGTTTTATCATTCCTAATCGAAAACTTTATTGTCAATATTGTTATATTATTGGATATATTAGTAAATAATTTTGTTATAACACCCATGTAGGGCTTATCATGGTTTAAATATAATATAATTGTAAAAGTATCGGTATCGGTAGTAGCATAGGTCAAAGTATCGGTATTTCCAAGTATCGGAGTATCGGTATCGGCCAAAAAATGGGTATCGGTATCGGCCAAAAAAATGGTATCGGTACATCACTATTTCATTTCCTAATTTTACTATTTCTTACTCTTTCAAACCTTCAACAGCAAAAAATTACTACCTATTTTTCACACAATGAATGTTGTCCAAATGTCCGGATGTAAGTAATTGGCCTATAATGAGTTATTTGAGTCAATTATATACGCAATACCAAAGGTTCAAAACAAGCTCCTGGTTTCTTAATACTTGAAATACTTAATACTAAATGGAGCAACCAAAGCATTACTGCAAAAAAAGTTACCTGAATTCCAAAGGTACCCCGTCCAAACTGGACTCCGACGAATGTTTGGCAAAGACCTTGTCTTAATATCTTTCAACTATGAAGACAACAGTTCATCATTTGGAAAAAATAAACTGACTGGAAACTAGTAGACACCAGGGGATCGTCAGATCCCTTTACAGCAGGGTAGAATATCAGGGAATTTTATCATGACCAAACACTATGGCATGCATACATACGTATACCAGGCTTCTCCTCCCTACGGGAGAATAGCCGACAGCAGGCCACAATCAAATCACCCTTAGTCACTCTTAGTCACTAGGAGGCAAGAGGGGCAGCACTGGTTGCACCAGAACTGCCTGGATCAGTAGCAGCCCAGCACAACCATCTTCCACAGTCAGGCCCGACAGCCATAGCTGGTTTACCCCGACCGCTTCATTGAGTGCAGCCCTCCCCCCGCACAAGACAGGTCACACCATCACACGCGGGCAGGCGCCCAGTGACAGCGTCAAAAAATGAAATTACCTTCTTATGAGTGGTACCATTTTAGTACCACTCACTTTCAACGTTATAAATCTGGTACTCTGGTTTTTACGTTTACCAGCCGCTCAACATTCATTCTTTCAACATGCCCAAACCTTCCAAGCACTCTTTCATCCGCCCGCCTGCTCATCTTTTTGACAATACTCGTCTGCCCCCTAACCAACTCATTCCTGATCCTATCTCTTCTTATTACTCCATACATGCTCCTCAAACACATCCAGCTTCCTTCTTTCAGCTGCTCTCAAACCCCAAGACTCTGCTCCATACAACAAAACTGGCACAATTAGGCTTTCAAGCAGTCCCCTCTTAGCACTCATATTCAAACTCCTGCACTCAAAAGCTTTCCTCATTGCACCCAATGTCTTTCAGCCTTCACTCACTCAATGACTCATTTCTACTTCCATACTATTCTTCACAGTCAAGCCTGATCTGAGGTACCTAAAATGCTCTATCTCATCTAACACTTCACCATTCATCCTCATATCCAATGTTCTAAACACTCCACCTCTTTAACATCTCATCACCTTACTTTTACTTAGGTTTACCCTCAACGAAAGTATTTTGCACATTCTACCAAACTATGCAACCAGTCTCCGCAGTTTTTCCTACGAATCAGCCACAAGCGCTGTATCATCTGCAAACAACAGCTGACACACTTCCTAATTCATACCATTTTGTCCCACCAACTGCGTACCTTTTCCCAACACTCTAAAATTCACTTCTCTCACCAGACCATCCATGACAAATTAAACAACCACGGCAACATCACACACCCCTGTCTCACACCTGTCACAACTGGGAACCAATCACTCACCTCATTCTCTCCTCTCACACATGCTCTGCTATCAATGTAGAAACTCTTGATTGCATTTAACAGTCTCCCACTCACTCCATACAAGCCTACAATCCGCCATAATGAATGAAAACACTATGGCACTTTGGAAATATGAGTTTGTAAACTATTTCTTTCATACCTCAAAATCTAAATCGGTACCCTAATTGCGATCAATAATGATAACAAATAGGTTATTAACATGTTATATTTCAGAAAAAAACAAAAAAATTTGATGTAACTTTGCTATGTATAATAGAAGAGCGAACTTTGATTAGATTGAGCATCACCATGCTCTTATGACGACATCCTGGAGGTAACTAAATCGCCATGACTGCCAAAAACATTTCAAAGGAACTTGACTCTTGTTCAAATGATTACATATCGTATTAAAAGATAATTTTATAGCATAACTTTTTCAGTATTTGGACATAAATTAACGTCATTGGAAAGAGAAAACTTTCAGCTTTACGATGAAGTAACTTTTATCAGAAAAAAAAACCTTTATAGTTACCGTAAATTGTTGTTTCTCCACATTGAAGTGGACAGAATAAACTCCAGTCTTTTCAAAGGAAGATAATACTGCTCACAATCAAACTCACGTCCAAAAAAACACTTTTTGGATTTAAATGAACTGCGGAGAAGGTCCTTTGACGTCATTGCATTGTTTCTATCCTGCCGCAACAACTTGGAGTGTAAGAATGTTTGTCTTTGAATAAGAATTGGAAGGTTACATCAAGTTTATGATAATCAAGATTTTACCAGCCAAATATTTGACTTTGAATTAAACATTATTCATTAGGAATCAAAATGTAGTAATTTGATTCAGGTCTTACTTATCTGAAATTGCAGCAGGAGTCTCTAAAAGCTAATTGAGAATACTTTTATTTCTGTGCTTACGTTCATGAATAAAATACTTTAATTTTTGAGTATCAAGTGCACAAAATGAACAATTATGCCAACTATGCTTACATCTCATGGGAAACTGCATCCACTGAAGATGAAATCCAATAAAATGCAATGGTTATTCAGTGAAATGTACAACTACCTTTTCAAAAATTTTGGCTAATTGTTCGATGTTTATTCATAATAATTTAAAGAAAAAGTTCTCATGTTTTACATCAAAAGAATCGTAATTTGTAATAAAATTTAAATTATTTTACTTGACAAACATATTTCAATCAAAGCCACTTGATCCACTTCCACGAGAAAATATGCAGCTAGGCTATTTCATTCATTCCAAGATCGCTTATTACGTATTTGATACGTATGAATAAAAGATAGCAAATGTTGACCTCATGGTCATAAATGCACAATTTTTAAATCCGTGTTTTAATTTCAATATTAATCCCTGATATCACAAGTTCCTAAGCTTGTATTTCAATGTAAGTGCGCACTAATAGAAGTGTTTTCAACAATGCATCGTCACTGGTGTTACATTTTTTAAATTTATATTTATAAGATTTATGAAACCTCGATTAACGCATCAAAGCGAAAGAAATTTTTTACAGTTTTCTCTCAATAACTTGTTAATAATAATATGGCTCAAATGAACCTTCCATCATAAAACTACTTGATAACTTTCAGATCGAACTGAGTGAGAATAAAAAGTGAACTATTTTTTCTGTCGTTCACAAAAATTTTGGAACTTTTTCTATTTTGTCCCCCAATCCTGAAATTACATCCTGCTTTACAGGAATATTTCCCAAAAACGAGGCAAATTTCTGATAATGGGAGATATCAATTTTTTTTTAAATCTTTATATTCTGTATACATATGTAACATTACTTTAAATTTTTAGAGAATTATTCCACTTCATAATTCTTTACTACCCTGAGGCAAATTTTCCTACTTTTTTTACTACTTTCCAAATTTTACTACTTTTTACTGCTTTACCACCTAGGAGACACCCTGACATTGTTTTAAAAGATAATTTTACAGCACAATTCTTCCAGTATTTGGACATAAATTAACATCATTGGAAAGAAAAAACTATCAGTTTTATGAAGAGGTAATTAAAAAAAACATTTATAGTTCCAGTAAATTGTTGTTTCCCCACATCGAAGTGGGCAGAATGAATTCCAATCTTTTCAAAGGAAGATAATGCTGCTCACAATCAACCTCGGGTAAAAAAACACTTTCTAGATATAAATGAGCCGCGGAGGAGTTCCTTTGACGTCATTGCAATGTTTCTATCCTGCCGCAACAACTTGGAGTGAGAATATTTGTCTTTGAATAAGAATTGGAAGGTTGCATCAAGTTTATGATAATCAAGATTTTACCAGTCAAATATGTGACTTTGAATTGGAGGGCAAATATGCCGAGTGGCTAAGCCACAAATCAAAGATCAAAACTGGCAGAGCGGATTAAGTGATAATTTCCCCTCATAGCGACTAAAAGTTTTTCAGGCACAGTGGTCTAGTCCCTAATTATATCCTAGTGAGTAACTTGGCCAGAAAAAGCCAGTTTGGCAACCCTGCAATGAACACCTTGCCTCTAACTTGAGTATCCTAAAATTCTGTGTTTTGTGGGTTAAGCCACTCTGCATGTTTGCCCTCTTATTAAACATTATTCATTAGGAGGAATCTAAATGTAATAAGTTTGATTCAAGACTTACTCGTCTGAAACTGCAGCAGGAGTTTCTAAAAGCTAATTGAGAATAATTTTCTTTTTGTACTTACGTTTGTGAATAAAATACGCTAACTTTTGAGTATCAAGTGCATAAAAAAAACAATTGTGCCAACTGTGTTTTATCCTTATATATATATATATATCCCATGGACAACTGCATCCACTAGAGATAAAATCCAATAAAATTTAATAGTTATCTAGTCATAACTACAACTACTTATTCAAAAATTTTGGCTAGTTGTTTGATGTTTATGCATGAAATTTAAAAGAAAAAGTTCACAATATGTTTAACATTAAAAGAATCATAATTCGCAATGATATATAAATTATTTTACTTGATAAACATATTTCAATCTCCACGATAAAATACGTAGCTAGGCTATTTCATGTTTTCTGAGATCATTTAATGCATTTCTGATACATATGACTAAAACACGTCAAATGTCGACTTCATGGTCATAAATGCACAATTTTCAAATCTTTATTTTATTTTCAATATTAATCCCTGATATTGCAAGTTCCAAAGCTTGAATTTCAATGTAAGTGCGCACTAATAGAAGTGTTTTCAACAATGTATCGTCACTGGTGTTGCATTTTTATAATTTATATATATATGATTTATGAAACCTCCATTACCGCATCAAAGCAAAAGCCGATTTTTTAATTTCTCTCAATAATTTGTTGATAATAAAATGGCTCAAATGAACCTTCCATCATAAAACAACTTGATAACTTTCAGATCAAACTGAATGAGAAGAAAAAGTGAACTATTTTTACTGTTGTTTCCAAAAATTTTGGAACTTTTTTCTATTTTGTGTCCTCCAATCCTAAAATAAGAGCCCGCTTTTAAAGGATAATTTCCCATTCACCAAGGCAAATTTATGATTATGAGAGAAGTAATTTCTAAAAAAAAATCTTTATATTCAATATACAGATGCACCATTACTTTAAATTTTCTGGGAATTATTCCAATTCACAATTTTTTACTACCCTGAGGCAAATTTTACTACTTTTTTCTACTACTTTCCAAATTTTACTACTTTTTACTATTTTACTACCTAGTAGACACCCTGCATGGAGAAATAAAATATTCATCTGAAAAATTGAGAATAGGTGCAGCCCGAGTCACCAAAAATTTATTCCTTTAACTTTGCAACCCTGGGTAGCATGCAATATATATAGTAGATAGAATTTGTTCAAACTCTCTAGGGCTATACACATTTGAAAGAAAAGTATTAATAAATTTATTAACGGTAACTACAGGAAAACAATTGGAAAAAGCAAGATTTGAGGAGCTCATTTTCATAGTGAAGGTTATCATAGGAGGAACAAATTATAAAGAATCTATTGATTAAAGTGAATTAGTTTTCAATTACTTGCTTTGCCATGTATGTGTATGCAAGCCATTTCCTATTGTGATATTCAAGTTCATTCTCTTAACAGAAATCAATCAATTTTTATCCATTTGCATTCACAGGCTTACCAAGTATACCAACACGGCCATTCAAGTCACTAATCACAATCAGAGGAAACCTGCAGTATTCTTTTACAACCCTAGTCAACATTTTACACTTCTTTACATTCTCTTCATGGGTTAAAATCCCATCAGTTGTCATATAACATGCAATCAAAACAACACATTCTTTAACATGCATTTTTTTATATTTTATTGCAAACAAATCTTCACTCTCAGGTTCATTTTCAGCAGGGATTTTTTTCCAATGTCTAATTTAGGGCATTCTTTGCAATCAAACCGATCCCAGCCTCTTTTTTGCCAATTCCCACACCCTTTACCTATCATTTGATTCATGTTTTCCTTACAAACTGATTCTATTATGCATTTAAGTTTCTACTACACCATCACAGTCCAGTTTTCTATTCTGAAATTCTGCTACAAGGTCATCTAACTTTCCTGCATTCCATCCACACACATTTATACATCTAAACCCCACAACACTGTAAGACAATTTAGGACATTCTTGCCTTTTACTCCAACTGATTTTTTTTTCACCTTCCATTAGAATATGAATAACCCTGATCCACTGAATGTATCTCCTGGAGAGCTTCATCTCACCTTCTTGTGGAAGGTAGACTATCTTCAAGAAAACATTGAACCTGAATCAAACTATCCATATCCAAGAAGCTGGCACCCAACTTGAGCCTTCTTACACACTTGAACTTGGAAGTGAGGGCCAACAGTGTCAGGGCCTTTGCAACGGCCTACAATTTTCTCTGCCGTACTTACAACATTCATACAGAGAATTCAGCGCCTGTGTACTTGATTTGTTCAATAAACGACTAAAGATCCACCATTCTTTGTGACAAGCTATCATTGGGTGTCATCACAGGGATAACCAGTACGTCAAAACTACCCTCAGGCATGGTGGGTCACTACAGCCCACTTTACATGACTAGCTTATTCCAGTCACTGTCTCTTACTCCAGGCATGTACAAGAAAGATTTTCATGGCACCAATTATAGTCAAATTACACTCCTGATCTAATCCTGCAAGACAGCTCATGCCTTGATCTTGAAGTTGAGGGCCAACAGCGTTGGGGCCTTAATTACATCCTACAATTCCCTCCGCAATACTCACAAAATTCATACAAAAGAACTCAGCGCCTGTGTATCGGACTTGTCCACTAAATTACTTTGGATTTACCAATCCTTGTCACAAGCTGCCATTGGACGGCATCACTGGAATAACCAATACATTAAAACACTATCACAAGGCATGGTGGTCATTACAGCCCATTCCACATGACTGGCTCATTCCAGTTACTGTCTGTTACTCCAGGCACATACAGTAAAAATTTTTATAGATTCAATGATATTTAAATAACACTCCTGATCCAATCCAGCAAGACAGCTTTTACTACAATCATCTCCAGCACATCTGGTATACAACTCGTTCTTTCCATACTGCTCAAACACCACATTCATGAAACTCTTTCTTTCTTGCTTATACTTACTACATTCCTGCACAAAATGTTCAATTGTTTCTCCTACTTCCCTATCACACTGCCAACATAATCTATTATTATTCTCATTCCACCTCCATATACATCTATTCATGCTCAATGCCTTACAACTCACAGCAAACAAGAGTTTGCTTCCAAAATTACCATCGTAGAATATCTCACACTTAGGCTCTTCCTTTTGCAGATTAGTGTAGGCTTTTTCATCATGCTAAGCATCTATTTAAATAATCCATACTCTTTTGTTTGCCTCTCAATCTCTTTTTTCCACCTCTTGCAGTCCCACTCTGGTCCCTTGCCTCTAACATTCATTAAAAGCCAGTCATCCATGGGTCTCCCAATTCTAACACAAATAATCTTTTGCGTACTTAGTTCCCTTACATGTCCCTACCATATTTTCTTCCAATAGCTTACACTCTCAGATTCCATTCAAAAATTTGCTTTACCCAACCTGCTATTCAACATTTTCTTAATTCTTATCTTATAATTTAACACAGGTTATATCATTCATTCTGAAATACGCTTCACTATAGGTCACCTCTAATAGCTTCTGTAGCTGTTCATTTTGTAGCATCCAATGCTACATATCCTACCATAATTTTTATCACATCCATCCTCTCAAGGTCACTTCAATTCTAGGCTAGAGCACTCATATCATACATGACACTAGGTACAGCAATATACTTCTATATTTCTCTAACACATTGATACTTGTTTGCTTTGTTTCTGGGCATACTACTTAACTGTCCACTCCACTGCATTGCTTTTGCCACTTTTCCATCCTTAGTTCTAGTGCATACGTCTCCACCAAACATACAACCTAGATATTTGTATTTTTAAGTTCTACCTATTCTGATTTCTCTAATATTCTACAGTCTGTCTCTAACAGTATCATCACTATTTATAATCATAACTTTACTTTTATCAGCACCACAAGTTATTCTGAAATCTGTACTATATCCATTCACAATATCAAGCATCCTTTGCAGTTCATGCCCAAATTCACTAACCACAACCACAACCACATCATCAGCATACAACAAACAACTCGGTTTCTCCTTACCAACTTTCAGTTCTAAGCCACTCATTTTCAGTCACAATGCTAATTCTTCTGTGTATAATTTAAACGACTGTGGAGACAGAGTACAGATTTGTCTTACCACTTGCCTAATTTTCAAATTAGCTAACTTGTAGATAACATTTGTGTTTTCATACAGACTTTGCACAATGTTTACTATCTTTCCACTAAATCCAACTTTTCTCAAGATTTCAAACAGCCTAACTGTTCTACTCAGTCATACACCTATTCAATGTCCAGGAATGCTAAACACACCTAATTATCCTTCCTCATTTGCTTAATTATTTCACTCACTACAAACAGATTATTCTCACTATATCTATCTTGCCTGGAATCATTCTGTTCTTCTTTGAGAACTCTTAGTTCTTCAACTAAATATTTCATTCAATCATTCAAGACACCACAAAAAATTTTACATGTGTTAGCCAGGGCAATTGGTCTGTAATTATTAAATTCTTTCATACTCAAATGCCCACCCTCATCCAAAAGCACTTCATTACACTTGTTCCAGTCATCTGGTACAGTAATCAGGATGTAATTTGAGGATTGGAGGGCACAAAGGTCAATATTGGGTGCACTCATGGAAATCAAGAATTCTGTTCCAAAGAATCACTAAAAGAACACATTTAATAACGTCTCACACAAATGACATTCTGCTTGCTGATGCGTTATTTTTGAGATATAACAATAATTATGTTCAGATAGGAATAACATTATATGATTGGTCGTTTAGTTGCCGCATTGTTGGGTCACGCCCACTTTTTGGAGGGATAACAGCAGCCTTGGTTTGGGTAAGTTAAGGTAAGCTATTTTGTGTTGATTTATGTTATTCCAGGTTAGTTTATTTCACAAACCTAACTTCACCCATCGCTACGTCAATACTGTATTACAGCATGTTTACGTGTCCCCCCCCCTTCACTTTCTTGTACAACGTTCCTATATCTTCAAAGTTGAATAATTCTAAAATTATGCATTGGCAAGCAGAATGTCATTCATGAAAATATTTTTAAATGTGTTTCTTTAGTATTTCTTGGGAACGGAATTCTTAACTTCCGTGAGCGCATTAAACCCGATATTGACCGGTAGTCCGGCACATATTAGAAAAAAGTTCCAAAACTTTTGTGAATGGCCGTGAAAATAGGTCTTTTTCTCCTCATTTTATACTGGAAGTTTCATTTGATCAATAATATTTTGGGTCATTTACAGCTTTTAAATTTTTTCATTGTAATTTGATTAATGCTTTCATTGTCATTTGATGAATTTTTAAACTAATGATCAGTAAATAATCAAGGATTTTAAACTTTTCAAAAATTGAATTCAGTTTAGTGCTTGAGTTTTTAAACAACTTCAAGTGACTATTTCTCTTTATAATATTCAACATTCTTGTCTTTTGATCATTTTTTTGGATAAACACAATTGCATTACCTTCGAAGTAAAACACTTCCTATCATGTAAAGGGCATTTAAATGTCCTCACTCTGAGTTTAATACTAACACTTCTCTCAAATTGTTGCATTATTTAACTATACCTCACAGATATGAACATAAAATATAAGCAATGACAAACCTAGTGAATTACAACACAAATATTGAAAAACCCTTGCAAGCTCAATCTTGAAACTTGAAATTGAGGGCCGACAGTGTCGAGGCCTTTGTAACGGCCTACGATTCCCTCCTCAATACTCACACACAAAAAAGAAAAAGAGTTCAGCACCTGTGTACCAGACTTGTCCACTAAACTACTCAGGATTCACCAATCCTTGTCACAAACTCCCATTAGACGGCATCACTGGGATAACCAGTACGTCAAGACACCATCTCCATGCATGGTNTCATCTTCAGCACATCTGGCATACCACTCATTCTCTCCATACTGCTCAAACACCACATTCATGAAACTTACTTTCTCTTGTTCATACCTACTACATTCCAGCACAAAATGCTCAATTGTTTCTTCCACTCCCCTATCACACTGCCGACATAATCTATCATTATTCTCATTCCACCTCCATGTACGCCTATTCACGCTCAATGACTTGCACCTCACAGCAAACAAGAGCTGGCTACCAAAACTTCCACCATAGAACATCTCACACTTAGACACTACCTTTTGCATATACCAGATTAGTGTAGGCTTTTGCGCCATGCTAAGTTTCCACTTATTCAATCCATACTCTTTTGTTCGCCTCTCAATCTCTTTTTTCCACCTCTTACAGTCCCACTCTGGTCCCTCCCCTCCGACATTCACTAAAAACCAGTTATCCACAGGTTTCCCAATTCTGACACGAATAATCTTTTGCATACTTAAGTTCCTCGCATGCCCCCAACATACTTTCTCCCAATAGCTTACACTCAGATTCCATTCAAAAATTTGCTTTACCCACCTGCTATTCTGCATTCTCTCAATTCTAACCTTATAATTCAACACAGCTTTCATCATTCTTTTTGAAAATCGCTTGAACTTGAAGTTGAGGGCCGACAGCGTCAGAGCTTTCGTATCGGCCTTCGCACCTCATAACTTTCAAGATCGGACTGACGCAAACCATCATCCGCTTTGAATCATCACTCAAAGAATAATCATCCAGAGAAGGTATCAATTCCAAGCGTTAATTTTTATGAGTGTTGAGCTAATAACCAAATGGAGCAATGAAGTTAAACAACATGCAGGGATTGATATATAGGTGCAACCTTTGTGTTTTGCATTTTTAATTATTTTTAAATTAAACGATGACCTGTAAAAAAGCGCGCATTTCAGACCAGCTCGCCGTTTTTGAGAACCCATCTAAGCCGGTGTCACACGGAGACCAAATGGTAACGTTTCGTCATAATCGTCTACATAGCGCTACCATTTGGTCTGCCTAGCGCTAGGAAACCGTCAGATTTCGGCTATGAGCTACGGTGCATTTTTGGTGTGCTTATCGTTACCATTTGGTAACCAATACTTACTTTGGTTACTTTGCTCCAATTAGGCACATC
>JACJUY010000446.1:28065-41390 GCA_014220935.1 Platorchestia sp. MABIK | reverse complement strand
ACCTCAGCGGAAGGCAATGAGAAATCTTGCCAGAGCCCAAAAAGCAACTTTTGATGCAAGTAGTGTGCTTGATGGGGGATTCAGTGCTGAGCTGGTCCTTGAATTCATTGCCAATACTGGGATGATGAATCAACTCTAAATGCCCCACGTTCTAGTTGCTGTAACATCTGGGACTCTTACCTGTGACTGGTGATGTGCCTAATTGGACCAAAGTAACCAAAGTAAGTATAATAGTCCCAACATGCCGTAGGGAGGAAGCAAGTTTAGATGAAGGTATGATTGTACTGCAAGGAGGTGGCAATGGATTGCTTAAATGTGGGAAGGAGCATACGGTGAATGCAATTATGAAAGTGGTTGGAAGTGCACGAAAGAAGAATGTTAGAGTTGGTGTGACGAGTCTTCTCAGAAGGCCTGCTTGTGATGATGATGAGTATGAAAGGGTGCGAAAGAGGTGAATAGGGAGTTGCATGAAAGGATAGTGAGTATGATGGCTGAGAGTGTGAAAAAGCGTGAATTGGGTTCCAGCTTCCTAGATATGGATAGCGTGATCCAGGATGGATGCTTTCTTGGAGATAGTCATCTTTCAAAAGAAGGGGAGATGAAACTCTCTAGGAGATATGTCCAGTGGATCAGGGCTACTCATATCATAATGGAAGCTGGAACAGGATGAATGAAAATTTGTCAGAGCCAAAGTAAAGAACGTCTTGAATTGTCCGATTGTGTTGTAAGGTTTGGAAGTATAAATGTGCGTGGATGGAATGCAGGAAAGTTAGATGACCTTGTAGTGGAATTTGAGAATGGGAAATTAGATTGTGTTGGTGTAGTGGAGACCCAAATGCGTGATAGTCAGTTTAACATGTAAGGAGAATAAGTATCATATGATAGGGAAAGGGCGTGTAAGTTGGCAAACAAGAGGTGGTGGAGTGGGTCTCATTATAAAGAATGCTCTAAATTGGAAATTAGAAGTACTTCCTGTTGGAAATGAACTTGAGAGTGAAGATTTGTTAGCAATAAAGTGTGAAAGAATGCGTGCCAGAGAATGTGTGATTGTGATTGTATGTTATATGACAACTGATGGGATTTTAGCTCATGAAGAGAATGTAAAAAAGTATGAGATATTAACAAGGATAGTACAAGAACACTGCAGGGGCCCTCTGATTGTGATGGGTGACATGAATGGCCATGTTGGTATACTTGGTGAAACTGTGAATGCAAATGGACAAAAATTGATTGATTTCTGTGAAGAAAATGAACTTGAAAACCTGAATGTCACAATAGAAAATGGCTTGCATACATGGCAAAGCAGGGAATGGAAAACTGCAATTGACCATATGATAGTAAATAGTAAAGCAAGAGAGTGTGTCAAAAAAATGTTTGTAGATGACAATGATTTTGATGTTGATAGTGACCATAAAATGCTTGTGCTTGAATATAATTGGGATGGAAAGGAGTCAATGCAGAAGGTCATCAGTGTGAAAGAAAATTGGCATATAAAAATGGCAAACTGGGAAGAATTCAGAAATGAATTGAGTAGATATAACTGGAACAGGTGTGGAAATGTAAATGAGCTAAATGGTGAGATTGCAAGAACCTTGTATGATGTGGCAGAGCAAAAGATTGGTAGAATAAAATGCAGGAAAAGAACGGGGAATGCTAGGTGGTTTACAAATGAGATAAAGGAAGAACAAATGAGAAGAAAGATACTAAATAAGAAACAATGCAATATTAGGAAAATATATGAAAGACACAGAATTACTGAGGATGAATGGCAGAGTGCATGGAATGAGTAGCAGAAGAAAGGACCAGCAGAAGAAAGTAAAGAGAATGATTAATGAGGCTAGAGTTGAAGAGGAGACACCAAGTTGAGAATCTAAGAAAGAAAGGTCCGGATGGAATAAAAGATTGGTATAAGTTTATACAAGATAATGATAGAGGTAGTGAAGTTCAAGTCGACGAATTAGTAGTCAATGGGTGCAGTGTGCGAGATAGGATGCAAATGGTGAAAACAGAGGAAGAATACTGGGAGGACATTGGTGGAATGAATGAACGGGTAACAGATGATGAACCTGTAAACTTTCTGATTGATGATCATGAGCTGCAAATGGAAAACAAAATCACTTGTGAAAAGATTGTAAATTTTTTGAAGAAGGTGAAAAATGGAAAGGCATGTGGCCCGGATAAAATCCCACATGAGTTCTATAAATGCGGAGGAGAGAGTGTAGTCAGTATGTTGAAATGTTTATTTGATGAGAAATGGAAGAGTGAAAGAGTACCAGATGATTGGAACAAATGTAATGTAGTCCTATTGCATAAGGGCGGACATAAGAGTATGAAAGAACTTAAAAACTACAGACCAATTGCACTGGCTGATACTGTATGTAAGATTTTTTGCTGTATTTTGAATGAGAAAATGAAGAATCTAGTTGAGGAATTAGGAGTCCTGGGAGAAGAACAGAATGGTTTTAGGCAAGATAGATGTGGGGAGGATAATCTGTTAGTAGTGAGTGAAATAATTGAGCGAATGAGAAAAGATGATAAGAAGGTATATTTAGCATTTCTGGATTTTGAAAAGGCGTATGACAGAGTGGATCGGGTTAGGCTGTTTAAAATTTTGAGAAAAGTTAGGTTTAGCAGAAAAATAGTAAACATTGTACAAAGTCTGCCTGAGAACACAAGCGCCATCTACAGGTTAGGAAATTTGGAAACAGGGCAAGTGAGGAGTTTTAGAGGAGTGAGGCAGGGCTGTACTCTGTCTCTCCTGTTGTTTGGATTGTACACAGAAGAATTAGCAGTTAGACTGAGAATGAGTGGATTAGGACTGAAAGTTGGTAAAGAGAGACTGAGTTGTTTGTTGTATGCTGATGATGTGGTTGTGGTTAGTGAATGTGGACATGAACTACAAAGGATGCTTGACATTGTGAATGGATATAGTACAGATTTCAAGATGAACTTTGGTGCCAATAAAAGTAAGGTTATGGTTATAAATAGTGATCAGACTGATAGAGACAGACTGTGGAATATTGGAGAAATCAGAATAGGTAGAACAAAAGAATATAAATATTTAGGTTGTATGATAAGTGAAAATGGATGCACTAGAACTAAGGGTGAGAAAGTGGCAAAAGCAATGCAGTGGAGTGGACGGTTAAGTAGTGTGGCCAGATACAGAGCAAACAAGTGTGAATGTGTAAGAGGAATGTGGAAGTATGTTGCTATACCTAGTGTCATGTATAGAATGAATGCTCTTGCCTGGAATGGAAGTGACCTTGAAAAGCTGGATGTGAGACAAAATAAGGTAGGACGTCTAGCATTGGGTGCTCCAAAATGGACAGCTACAGAAGCCATTAGAGGTGACCTAAGGTGGAGTCTATTTTCAGAAAGAATGATGAAAGCTGTGTTGAATTATAAGGTAAGAATTGAGAGAATGCAGAATAGCAGGTGGGTAAAGCAAATTTTTGAATGGAGTCTGAGTGTAAGCTATTGGGAGAAAGTATGTTGGGGGCATGCGAGGAGATTAAGTGTGCAAAAGATTATTTGTGTCAGAATTGGGAGACCTGTGGATGACTGGCTTTTAGTGAATGTTGGAGGTGAGGGACCAGAATGGGACTATAAGAGGTGGAAAAAAGAGATTGAGAGGTGAACAAAAGAGTATGGATTGAATAAATGGATGCTTAGCATGACGCAAAAGCCTACACTAATCTAGTATATGCCAAAGGAAGTGCCTAAGTGTGAGATATTCTATGATGGTAGTTTTGGAAGCCAACGCTTGTTTGCTGTGAGGTGTAAGGCATTGAGCGTGAATAGACGGACATGAAGGTGGAATGAGGATAAAAATAGATTATGTCAGTAGTATGATAGGGGAGTGGAAAAAAGGTGGATGTGTAACGTTTGGTAATAATCGAATTTCAAATTTTGGGTGCCTTAACATAGTTAATGAGATGTAAATAAGCAATTTTTCTTTTATGCACTTTCCGTCGCAAATGAGTATTTAACGAGTTATAGGGGTATATTACTGACCCCAACTCTGGTTTTGAAGTGGAAAGAAATTCATCCAGGACGTTGTATGGCAGCACTACAATGGACTCTCCCTTTCGACATTCCAGCGTGCTTTTCCCGCGCTTGCAACAACTATGTTTCTGCACCCAATATTGGAAATTTGATTATTACCAAACGATCACGGTGTTTTACAAAACATAAGATACTTTAACGACACGATTATTAGACCGTTAACGGAAGAGTCCATTTGGGGTCTTCCCCTTTTTTTCGCGCGCTTACAACAATACAATTGCGATAAGTACCATACCGCTATAACTCGTAAAATAGTCATTTGCGACGAAAAGTGCATAGAAGAGAACTGGTTTATTTCTATCCAATTAACTATGATTCTGCACCCAAAATTGGAAATTCGATTATTACCAAACGCCACACATTTACCGCAAAAACAATTGAACATTTTGTGCTGGAATATAGTAAGTATGAGCAAGAAAGAGAGATAGTTTCATTAATGTGGTGTTTGAGCAGTATGGAGAGAATGAGTGGTAGACCAGATTTGCTGAATATGATTGTGGTATGAGCCATCTGGCTAGATTGGATCAGGAGTGTAATTTGAGTATCATTGAAATTATGGAAATTTTTCTTGTGCATGCCTGGAGTAAGAGACTGTGACTGGAATGAGCCAGTCATGTGGAGTAGGTTGTTATGACCATCATGCCTGGTGATGGTGTTTTGACATACTGGTTATCACAGTGATGGCATGAAATGATAGTTTATGACAAGGATTGATTGATTGTCAATTAGGTTTAGCTTCCCTTTATCACAACAAAAGTGTTTGAAGAGAAGAAGGATGAAGGCACCATTTAGTATGGAGTTAAGAAAATGCAAAATCTATGCATAAAGGATGTTCCTGCAAGGGATCGCTTATGCATAGAATCCATAAGATAAGAAGAAAGGTTATGAATCAAGATAAAAGTTGAAGAAAAAAGCCAGAGGTACTGAAAAACATGGCAGCAGTAAACCAAAAATAGATGGTCCTTCACAAAACAAAAACATTTTAATTCAACAAAAAGAAGGCCTACCTGACTTTCAGCTAAGGACCTCACATTATCCTCCTAGGAGCACTAATTTCCATGGATACAATAGTAATATCCCTCTGAAGGGAGCAAGGATTGATGGATCCTGAGTAGTTTATTGGACAACTCTGGTACACAGGCACTGTATTTTTGTGTGAGTATTGCAGAAGGCAGCCCCTCAGGGGGATACAACTATTGTATCTATGGGAATTAGCGCTCCCAGGGGGACTATGTGAGGGCCCGAGCTAAGTAGGTAGGCTTCCTTTTGTTGAAATAACATAGGTTTTTGTTCTGTTACGGACCATCTTTTTTCGGTTCACTGCTGTCCTGTTTCTTCAACACCTACTACTTTCTTCTTGAACTTTGATCTTGTTTCATAAACTTCTCTCTCATCTTACTGTTTCTATGCCCTTTCTGCGTAGATTCCACGTTCCCTAAACTCCATACTAAATGGTGCCTTCCTCCTTCCTCTCTGTGGATCGCCTTTGTAGCGGATAGGGAGGCTTAAACTAACTAATAATCTAATCTAATCATTGCAGAAGGCATTGTACATTGGCATTGTTTCAAAGGCCCTAACACTGTCGGTCCTCACTTTCAAGTTCTAGTACTGTCAAGGGCCAAGAATTCCATACATTTATTTGGCATCTAGTAAGATAAGAGTAAATACAATAAATGTAAATGCAATTTTAAATGCGTGTCTTGTGGAATAAGGATGGAAGGTTTGTGTGTAATATTTATGTCAAGTGACGATAGGGTGCAAATAAACAGACATGTACAAGTGATGAGGGTGATGGCCTTTTTGGTTGCCAATCAAAATCTAAGTCAATGATGAGTTTAAGCCTTTCACGGAAATTAAAAATTCCATTCCAAAGAATCACTGAAGGAACACATTTAAAAAACGTTTTATACGAATGACATTCTGCTCGCTGATGCATTTTTTGAAATAAAACAATTACGTTCAGATAGGAATAACCTTATATGGTCGGTTGCTTAGTCACCGCATTGTTGGTGACGCCCACTTTTCTGGCGGGACACGCCCACTTCTTGGCGGGAAATAACAGCCTCGGTTTGGGTTAGCTATTTTAGGTTGATTTATGTTAGTTTAGGTTAATTTATTTAAGTAACCCACCATAACCTATCCTAACCTCATCCATCGTTTCATTAATACCGTATTACAGCATATTTACGTGTTTGTTCCTTCACTTTTATATACGATGTTCTTATAACTTCAAAGTTGAATAACTCAAAAATAACGCTTCAGCAAGTAGAATGTCATTCATGTAAAACGTTTTTAAATGTGTTCCTTTAGTGATTCTTTGGAACGGAATTTTTAATTTCCGTGAAAGGCTTAAAATCAATAGTGACCAAAATCTGTTAGTAGTTGTTGCTGACCTGTCACCTTGGCTGTAAAATTTTAGAATTCAAATACTATAATGCAATTGTGCTCATGTTTTTCAAATATCAGAACGCACTCTTGAATTACTTGAAAATTTCTATTGGTTCATAGAACAAAGTTTAAAACTTTGCAAGATAAATCTCTTAGACTCCAGTTATTTGATAATAGGTAACACCTGGATGCGAATGCGGTTAGGGGTGTGTAAAAAATTATTATGCCTTTTTATTTCAACAAAGAGTTCATTTCTATTTAGAAAATCCTTGTAAAGTAATTGAAAAATTTGATTAACAGGGATTGCAAGATAACGTACTGTAAAAATTGAAATGCAAAGTAAACTGATATGCCAAATGATTTGAAATTAGAGATAAACTATCTAAAGTTCAATTAACCAATATGAAAGCTGATTTAACTAAAATATTGCTATGCAGTTAATATCGTAAGATAATGGATTAAATGCTAAGTCTCATCAGAGGCTGATTTACTGAAGCATATCTGTCAAAAATGCCAGGAATCCTCTATAAAGCATATGATTTGTATATTTAAGCTGAATGGTGAATATTTAAGCTGAATGGAATGGATATGTATACAAGTACAGTGGTTTTCCTACTTACAAATAGTCAAAGATTGGAACACAAGCTGACTGATATTATTTGTGTAAACTAAAGGTAAAAAACAATCATTGTTAGCTTCATTAAGCATCTTCATTATTTGAATTGTAAATTTTACATCTTCTATGTCTTTTCTTTCTTTGTTTATTGAATACCCATAAATATATAAGGGGTTTTAAATACCTCTAATTGCTAATTTCTGACAGGAAATAATGATATAATTACATACAAATAATTTAACTTGCAAAAAGCTGTTCACGACTAATTGTGTTCATATTTTGGGAACCAATTGTACTGACTTACTCTTTCAACTCAAAAAATTATGTGAGAAATATATTTAGGACATAAAAATTGCTACTCTTTGATTATTATTTGTTTTAATTCTTCATTTATTGTGACCAAATGCAAACATAACTATGTTGGTCATTTTGACATTTTTAAATCTGTAAGGTAGGTACCTAATGAAACCCATATTGTATTTTGGCTTATAAAGTGCTTTGAAGTGTCCCAGGTAAAAGTTTAAACAACAGACTAAAATATTTGAAAAGGTGTAAAAATATCTGCTAATAATAAGGGTGCATAATATACCATAGTACATATATATGTTGTTTAGTTGTGTTACTACCTCGGCTATAGATAGCTCTTCAAGACATCTGTGTTTTCTGCCCAGTTTCTTCATTTTGTGCTTCTACTTTCTTTGTTTTTCTTTTTTTCTCTTCATTTCTAGCTCATTGTTTTAACACACAGGTTAACATGTGTGAAAAATCACTTTGTGCTTAGCCTCTCTATTTATGAAAATCTATGCTAATATGTTTTTATTATTTTAAGATGACCATTGATATGGTTAAGAAGTATCAAACTAATATAATAATAATAATAAAAGTAATGTTGTGAAATTATTCACTACTTGTAATTTCTGTTCATGTGTACCCTGGGGTAGCATTGGTAGGTGCATGTTGCGCCATACTATGACCGCCCAGCGTAAGCCGCTTGGAAAGTATAATTAGCGGAAGCGCGACCAGAATAGGGCAGTTGCGTCAGGGCCTTGGTACAGGGTATTTGCCTACAAAACAAGTTAAATAAAGCTATCCTACGTATCCGTACGTCGGTGAGTGCCTGTACCGTGTTTGGGTAACCTCTGGCCTTTTAGTTTTGTAATAAGTTTGGGCGTTTCCAAGCACTGCGGAGTTTTTGCAGTTTTACGCATCTTCAAGGGATCAATTTGTAAATTGTGTATAATATTTAATGTTATTGATTTAAAATAGTACTCTTAAAGTGGCATACTAGTTGAAATTGGTAGCTTGAATCAACACTCACATTAATTGCTCATTATTAATAATTAAGAATAAATTGAGAAATTTATGTTTGATTTTGTTTGTTTCAGCCTTTTTTAAAAATGCTACTCTTTCATAAAAAGAAAGTCATTTCTTTCTTGCAAGGAAAACAGGGTCTCCCCTTAATACTGGGGGTAATTATTGGCTTGACAGTCAACTTGGCCACATTGCCTGTGTGGGAGCATGCTTGCAGTGTTGCTCTAGGAGAGGTTGGATTGATTTTCTCTAAAAGTGATATGCAGCACTCCAGCTTTGAACCTCGGCTGGTGAAGCGAGACCCGGATGAAATAGCTCACAAGGTATGTGCTGCTTTGTTCTGTTGCTGTTCATACTCTCTGTGTCTGAGATACATATTACATATTAAATGTGACTTTCACACCTTACTGCTGATGATGTTGCTAGTATTTTTTACCTACATTTTTGGTTTGTCAACATTTTCAATATATTTAAAACATAAATATTGTACGATTAATGTTTCTATAAAAATAAATTTTTAAATATTCAACCTTGTTTTACCAAAGGTATTTTGCTAATTGCTCCAATGAATTTTACGTTCAGATGGTGGCCGCCAAGCAGGTTGTACGCCCTCGTTACTACTCTTCAGAGCTGAGCATCAAATCTAAACTAGTTGTTGCCATTGTGAGCAAGTTGTCTGTATTGAAACAGTATGGTACTACATGGAATTTGACAATTCATGAGCATGCTGATCATCTTGTGTTCTTCATTGGTGAAGAGTCGCCTCCTTCTCTCAGTGGCTTGCCGATAATTTCATTCCCTGAAGTGAAAAAAGGGCACCTGCTGGTAAGTATTCCTGAATCATTCTGCATTTTGTTCTCTGGAAAATGTGTGTACTTTCTTATACATCAGTTCAAGTTTTTTATTTACTTAATTAGATTTTGGATTGCATCTTGTACTTTCTTCCTAATATTCAAAACCTAATTAACAAGAACATTTCAATACAGTATTTGATGATAAAAAAGAGCTTCTTATGAAGTTTTCTTCTTTAATGATACTAACCTTGATTGCTTAAAAGAAACTGAAAAATATTTGTTGAAGTTATTCTTCAATAAACAATATTGATTATAACTCTCTCATGATTGTTATAAATTCTAGTGCAATGCCCGTGAATTGCAATTCTACTGTCTATCCAATCTAACTAATTGATGTATTAAGTATGGGTCATTTGAAAGCTGTCGATTATCAAATTTCAAATTTTATTGACGATTATTTAAACGTCGTTCAACGGTCATGTTAGCTCTAGCTTCTCGGCGAGCAGCATTGATTCGTCTTACCATTTTGCGTTGTTCATTCGATGGGCTGCGGCGTCTTTCTTGCTGTTGAAGTCTTGCTGCTTCTCTCTTACGTTTGGGCATGTTTCTATCCATGTTGTATCTGTACTGTACTCTTTTGCCGGAATTTTATTCAGAAATGTCGTCTATTATCTCTTCGAATCTTTTCAAGAAAATCATAATTTTGAAAACAATATCTCAAGTTCCAAAATCTTGGGCCTTATACTAAGTGGTAGCCAGGTAGCCAACAAATTTAAAACATTTCTTTTCACATTATCAATTAAAAATATCAAAGAAACATGCTGAAGTTCAATAGAGAAAGCTCAAAAAAAATTTCTATTTGTAAAAATAAGCCGATTGCGTATTCTGTATACCATAATGCAAGTGAACGGGAATTGAATCGCCACAGAAAAATAATGCAATCGAATAATTTTTTGTATTTCTCAAGTTTTATCCTTTTTGCTATCAAAGCTATCAATTAGAAGAGGGGGTCACACGAACGGACGGACGCGGCTCTTATTATTATAGTGACACATCTCTTTATGTAAATGATAATGCACTTTGTGTTTGGTATTTTGAGGTAAATGCAGTAAATAGCTTCTGCACCAGTCCAAAATTCATTGTGCTAAGAATTTCACTATGTAACTAATTGAATTCAAATTTGATGTGTTAGGGGAAGAGCCAGATTGTTGAATGTTTGAAATTTTAGGATTTTATGAGTGTTATTGCATTTAGGTAAGAGTATTGTGATCTGTGAATTCTTTTCACTGTCAAGATGCATTTCAATGAGGGTGGCCTCAACATCACAGAAATTTTTCATTGAAATCAGAGTCATTAAGTTTGACTTTCATTTCTCTTGTAAGCAGTTGATTTATCCTGCAGGAGACTGCCGGAAACTGGACTAAATTGAGTTGAATCTTGCAGATGAACAGCGTGCTCACTTACCTCCACGAACATTACTCGACTTCTTACGAATTCTTCCTGTTGATGTCAGCCATGAGCCCCACTTCAGTTCCGTACATCAACAGCCTGGCGCTAAGGAGAGCTCTTGTGTCTGTCAGCACCAGCCGCCCCATGCACCACGGTGTGCCTGCGGCTAAGGGTGCTCACTATTGCAAGCTGGGTAAGCTGTCGTTTGAGGGCAATGATGTCATTAGCCACAAAGTGCTTCTTCTCATCTTATCTAATTACATTTCTGTACATTTGTTGTGCATAAAATTATATTACTCTCTGTGGAGCAATGCAGTTTTCATCAATTGCAAAATGACAGTTGGTTCCCAGTTTGTTTCTATTTGATTTAGGTGAAATGTAATTTGTATAGAAATTCTTTGTATAAGATGAAAAAATGTCATGCAAATGTCTAGCAAATCATTGTCATTGATGCAATGTATAAAGCTCTAGAACAAGAAAAATTCTGAATGAAGTTAAGCATGTAGAAGAGTCTGCATGTACACACTGTGTCAAAGTTTGTGTTTGAACTGTTAGCAAATCAGAGTTAGCATTTTTCCTCAATGATAAATATGTGTGTGTTATAATTATTTATCTCTATAAGACTGGATAAATGATTTATTATTAGTAGTATAAGCCTGGATATTCTGCTTAAAGCTGCACAACTATTCCTTCAAGAATGTAGGAAGGATCCTCTACTGATTCTGTTCAACTTCTGTTCTATTCAATTAAAAATTCCTGGTTGTTCATTTCTAGTTGAAACATTCGTATGAGGAATTTTCAAACTTGAGTAAAAAATTGATATTATTTCTTAAAGTTCCAATTAGGTGGGCTGTGAAAACAGGTATGATACTTGTGAACAAACATACTATGACGGTCGTTATACAAGAAAACTCCTCATTTATTATTTTCTTGCCTCATCATTTGTAAGCATGACATTGCCCATTGATTCTTTGATAACATTTTACAGGAGATGGCATAGTTCTGAGCAGTGCTGTAGTGTCCAGCGTGGCAGGTTCTTCTGCATGGTGCCGCTCCCACGCCTCTCTTTCTGGCACAGATGATGCCAACCTCGGTCGTTGCATCATGCATGCCACTGCGCTGCCTTGTGCTGCACAAGTCCAGGTACTGCTGCAGTATCTGTGTTGTTGCACAGGTCCAGATACTGTTGTTTCTGTGCTACTGCACAGGTCCAGGTACTGTTGTTTTGTGCTACTGCTCAAGTCCAGGTACTGTTGTATCTATGCTACTGCTCAGGTCCAGGTACTGTATATCTGTGCTGCTGCACAGGTCCAGGTATTGTTGTATCTGTGCTACTGCTCAGGTACAGGTACTGTTGTATCTGTGCTACTGCTCAGGTCCAGGTACTGTTGTATCTGTGCTGCTGCACAGGTCCAGGTATTGTTGTATCTGTGCTGCTGCACAGGTCCAGGTATTGTTGTATCTGTGCTGCTGCACAGGTCCAGGTATTGTTGTATCTGTGCTACAGCACAGGTCAGGGTACTGTTGTATGAATCCGTGCTACTACTCAGGTCCAGGTGTTGTAGCCGTGCTACTGCTCAGGTCCAGGTATTGTAGCCGTGCTACTGCTCAGGTCCAGGTATTGTATATCTGTGCTACTGCTCAGGTCCAGGCATTGTAGCCGTGCTACTGCTCAGGTCCAGGTACTGTTGTATCCGTGCTACTGCTCAGGTCCAGGTATTGTAGCCGTGCTACTGCTCAGGTCCAGGTATTGTTGTAGCCGTGCTACTGCTCAGGTCCAGGTACTGTTGTAGCCATGCTACTGCTCAGGCCCAGGTACTGTATATCTGCGCTACTGCTTAGGTCCAGGTACTGTTGTAGCCATGCTATTGCTCAGGTCCAGGTACTGTATATCTGTGCTAATGCTTAGGTCCAGGTACTGTATATCTGTGCTACTGCTTAGGTCCAGGTGCTGTTGTGTCTGTGCTGCTGCTCAGGTCCAGGTACTGTATATCTGTGCTACTGCTCAGGTCCAGGCACTGTTGTATCTGTGCTGATGCACAGGTCCAGGTATTGTATCTGTGCTACAGCACAGGTCCAGGTACTGTTGTATCCGTGCTACTGCTCAAGTTCAGGTATTGTAGTCGTGCTACTGCTCAGGTCCAGGTATTGTAGCTGTGCTACTGCTCAGGTCCAGGTACTGTTGTATCCGTGCTACTGCTCAGGTCCAGGTATTGTAGCCGTGCTACTGCTCAGGTCCAGGTATTGTAGCCGTGCTACTGCTCAGGTCCAGGTATTGTATATCTGTGCTACTGCTCAGGTCCAGGTATTGTAGCCGTGCTACTGCTCAGGTCCAGCTACTGTTGCATCCGTGATACTGCTCAGGTCCAGCTACTGTTGTATCCATGCTACTGCTCAGGTCCAGGTACTGTTGTAGCCGTGCTACTGCTCAGGTCCAGGTACCGTTGTAGCCATGCTACTGCTCAGGTCCAGGTACTGTATATCTGTGCTACTGCTTAGGTCCAGGTACTGTTGTAGCCCTGCTACTGCTCAGGTCCAGGTACTGTATATCTGTGCTACTGCTTAGGTCCAGGTGCTGTTGTATCTATGCTACTGCTCAGGTCCAGGTGCTGTTGTATCTGTGTTGTTGCACAGGTCCATGTACTGTTGTATTTGTGCTGCTGCTCAGGTCCAGGTACTGCTGCTATATCTGTGTTGTTGCA
>JACJUY010000445.1:212374-229887 GCA_014220935.1 Platorchestia sp. MABIK | reverse complement strand
AAGTGAAGAGAAATCCCTGCACTAATGTTTCTTCTTGATTAAGCTAGCAAACCAGTTGCGTATTTTGAAAAGTTGCAACAGTCAACAAAAAAGCAATAGTCTAATATTGAAGCAGATGCTTTAAACAATTCAAAATACTTACGATCATCGTTTGAGGGATCTTATCTAATTGCATAGGCTAAAAAAACATTCACAGTTGGCGAAGAGCTTCCTCCGCCAATAGTAATCAGGATTACAGAAATTATTAACGGACAAAAATGTGCAAACGAATTGAAGAAAAATTCCAATGACCACACCAGAGTGTGTAGAAGAATTTTGAACATCCCCGAAAACCAAATTGAGCAATTACTTGAAAGGATTGAAATTAGTTCAAAATTTGCAGTTCAATTGAACGAAACAACGGATATCACAAACATGGCACAGTTATTAGCTTACGTAAGGTACTGCTACAACAGCGAAGTTCATGAAGACTTCCTGTTTTGCATTCCGTTGAACGACAGGCGAAGCAATATTTCTAGAAGTAAATGATTTTTTTAAAGAAGTTCGATTGACAGATCATTTGACAGAACGTTAACACCATCATTGCAAGTCACTTTAATATAAGATAAGATGCAGTCTTTTAACATTGTCGTGTTTTATGCCTTCAGCAAGAAATAAAAATCAGCATGAAAGTGCTACAGCTAAAAGAACTCTCCGCTAGTATTTAGCGAGATCTAAAGCTGTCAAATTCAACCATTTTACCGAATAACGCCCGATCACTGAATTACGTTGTAATTTCATCAAAAAATTTGAGTATGGCTAAAGCAGAATATACTCTGACCATTTGAACGACGGAGAGACATGAAATAGTTTAACATTATGAAAGATAGAAATGCCTAACTAATTTAAGAAATCTGAAATCCCATTCATCCAAGCCGAATCCCTTATAAAATATCTGCAAATGATATTGAAATTCGACATATTTCCTTATATCCATGTTCAATACCCAAACGCATTTTATAATTCAAATTAATTCATGAATACGCTGGAGTTGCATGAGTTCTGAAACTTGGTTCTAGTGCATTTGAGGTCATTGATTCCGAAAATGGCATTCGTTTGTGAAGATCAGGTATAATTTTCATGCTACGCAAGCGCAATAGTCTTTCAATTATGAATTTCGATTTAATTTAATAGTACAGTGCTGGTAAATAAAATTCTATCGCTATCAGAAGTGTTTATATTTTACAGACTTCAGAAAACTGTGAAAGGGAAAATGGCTTCTCAATCAAGTAAAAAAAATTGTGACGCGTTCGGATGTGTACTGCCAAAAATGGAGTACACGGTTCTAAAGTAATGAAAGAGAATTGGTGGATTTGTGAAGCGAGCTTCCTTTTCTTATTTCATGTGAAACTTGCAGATCGCGATAAATCTTGGGTACCACTTAAGGTATGTCATTCCTGAGAGGAAAACTTGCGTCAATGGACTAAAGGAGAAAACAAAATTAAATTCGGCCTTCCGATGACATGGAGTGAGCCACGAGACCATATCACAGACAATATCTGTCACTTCTGCCTTGCTGATGTTGTTGGTTTTAGTGGCAAATCTCGTCAGCTTATCACATACTCTAGTCAAGATTCAGTAATCAGACCTGTGCCCCACTCAGATGATGTTCCAAAACCTATCTTCACTCAGCTTGCTTCTCTTAAATCTGACAGCGAATGTGACACTGGGTTGACAAAGAGTCAACTAACAGAAACTGTGACTCAGATTTTGAAAGGTATGATCCGAAAGAGTGGCGCTCTTTATAAATAGCTCTACGCGGAGTCTGAAATGTGTTTTATTACAAATAGGAAGCATTTTTAGCGTAACATCCATAGAACACTCAGTACATCTAAAAAAAAGGTATGAACACCTCAAAATAGCATTGGAGCTACTCATTTATGAAGAACAAAAATGAATCAATGGGTTGATCAAAAAATGGTCAAGTTTTTGTTAGGACAGCAAAGTGGCTGCTCAAAATTCCCTTGCTTCATGTGTCTATGAGACAGCAGAGCTAAAAATAGACACTGGATTCAGAAGGAATAGCCAGTTAGGGTAAGCTACAATGCTGAGGAAAAGAACATCATTCATGAACCCGTAGTGGAACGTGAAATAATTGTTTTCCCGCTTTTTCATATCAACCAATGCCTTATTATTATTATTATTACTACTATTAAATCAAGCAAAGCAACCCCAACGGGACGGATCGTGGATCCATAGATTTTACATAGGAAACCCCGCCAGCATCAACTCCACGAACAGTGAAACAAAAACAAAGAACAAAGAAAAAAAACTAAAGGAAGAAAGCAGGAGAAGGAGAAATCAGCCACGCAACAACCAGGAGTTGGCAGCACCCTTGAAACCACCCAACGAACCCGAATCAAACACGGCAGAGGGGAGGGAGTTCCAGCGGGCAACTGAACAAGGGACAAAGCAACGCCTGTACTGCGAAGTCCTACACCTAACTTCCCTCAGCTCAAAACTATGAGCAGCAGCAGCAGCAGCAGCACGGGTAGCCCGAATCCGCTCGGCCCGTGGGGCAAGCATATGGAACAACCAGTGCCTTTTATTGTTGAATAGCTTATAAAAAGCGCAAAGTTGGGCAACTAGCCTTCTGTGCGCCAGAGACGGCAGCACCAAACCCGGACATAGCGCAGATGCAGATCTTACAATGCGATCCAAGAGATGCAGGTGGCAATCAGCCGCACAGCCCCAAACAGGCGAACAATACTCGAGCAGAGGAAGAAGAAGGGCACAGAAGCCTCTCCGCACCAACTGAGGGTCCTGATAAATTCCACCAATTACACTCAGGATCCCCAGCCTTTTGGAGACAAGTGAGACTACACTCCGCACATGAGCCTTAAATGTGAGCCTCCAGTCAAACCGCACACCAAGGAAATCCAGTTCAGGGTAAACCTCAATAACTCCCCGACCTATGACTAGCTCACCGAAAGGGGGCTCACTGGTCCTGGATCTACTTACTATAAGCGCCTTTGACTTACTAGGATTGAGTATCATATTCCACCTCAAGCACCATTCGTTGATGCGTAACAAATCAGCATTCATGTCTTCCACCACCGCTGGACGCAACATGGGACCGGGCACGACGGCGACCAATGAAGAGTCATCAGCATAAGAAATAAAATTACTTCGCACAAGATCAAACATCTCACTGGTGTACAAAACAAACAAGAGAGGACCAAGTACACTCCCCAGGGGCACACCTGAGACAACCTCACACCAGTCACCCGCCACTCCGTCAACCACCACTCTCTGCCTTCGTCTAGCCGAAAACTCTTCACATATCGATAACAACTTGCCACCAACTCCTGCGAGTGCCAACCTGTGCAAAACACCTAGTGGCTAACTCGATCGAAGGCCGCGCTGAAATCCAACTGTACAACCACAGCCTCACGACCTGCATCCAAAGCAGTCTGAAGCAGGTGGGACAAGGATAATTAGCGCGTCTGCACAGCCAAAGCAACGTCTGTAAGCAAATTGAGCTGCAGGGAGGAACCCCATACTCTCACAATATCGCGACAGTCGACCCACGATTAGCCGCCCGAACACTTTTGCTAGGACTGGGGTGATAGAAATGGGACGATAATTCTCCCCCAGCGGAGAAGGAGGACCCTCAGGGACAGCCGTCACATTGGCTGATCTCCAGCAACTCGGAAATTGACCAGACCTAATCAGTAACCTAAAAAAGACATTAAGTTTGGGAACGAGCACCTCAGCCGTCTCCCTGAAAAACAGCGGAAACACACCCAACGGGTGGACCCCACCACCCACATCAAGTTCAGAGGGTAAACGTCTAACCCGTCCAGACCTAAACGCCAGCGAACAACTCAAGGGTTTTGGGTGGCATGTGGGAGGCAATACATATTTCTCCCTACACTGCTTACTATCAAATTGAGTGGTGAGCAGCTGCGCTTTCTCTACAGGATCAACCACCAGTGCCCCTCCAGGGCCTAGGAGGGCAGGAAGAGCAGGCCTAGCACCAAATACAGCTCCCTTCAACGTAACTCCCCATTTGTGCGAAGACGAGGAGGAATTGAGGGCATCCCGCAGTCACCGATCATGCCGCTCACGAGCCCCGGCGTAAACTACCTGGGCTTCATTACGAGCTCGCAGGTAAGCCTTCCACCCAGGTGGGGTCTTAGACCTAGCCCAAGCGCGGAACGCTGTCCGCTTCGCATCAAAGGCAGCTCTGCACTGACCATCGAATCAAGGTTTGTCAGAAGACTTGACACGTAGAACCACCTTCGGGACATGACGTTCGACCACATCAGCAACCGCTTGATTCAGCAAGTCCAAAGGTGCCCTGGAGCGTAAAATCTCACCCCAAAGGAAACCCCGGACAGCCCCCTAACAGTAGTCCAATTGGTTCTGTTCTTCAACGTAACCACCCGGCGAGTGTTCAAAACTGGCACGGCTTGACGAACAAGTAAACAACACTCAAGCACACAGTGGTCAGAGGTACATACCCAAAGGGGGAGCAACAGAAACCCTGACCACATCAGGAACATCCGTGAGCACCAAGTCCAGGCAGTTCCCCGCAACATGAGTCGGATCCTGAACAAGTTGCGTGCAGCCAGACAGGTTGGAAAAGTCCAAAGCATTATGACCATGCACATCCGTGGGCGAAACGGAACCCAGCCACTCAGTGTGGTGTGCATTTGCATCGCCCATGAATACAAAGACTGCCTTTGGGTCAGACGACTGAGCTCGTGCCATCAAATCCAACAGGTAATCATATGAAGAGCCATCGTGCCCCGGATTACGATAAAAGGCCACCAAGAAGAAATTAGACACTGAGCCACAAGCCCGTACCACCATATACTCATGACACTCGCATTCCAAATGCAAGCGCCTATAGGCGCGACAACCCTCCGGAATATAGAGGGCCATCTCACGAGTACCCCCATTGAGCATGACAGCCTCAATTGAGGCGACGCAAATCCCGGGACACGGAGCTCAGCCGGGTGTCTCCGATCTGAGACAAGAGTCTGACAAGAACAAGATATCACACCGGGAGGCAGTAACGGCTAACTCATTCAAATTGGCCCTGATTCCCCGAATATTGGCACAAAGTACAATCAGCTCCCGACCAACCACGGTGGGTCTCAACCCCGCCATACCAAACAAGAAAGACCCAGATATGAAAGGGTAGAATGAAAGGAGAAAGAAAANACCCGGCTGCCAACAAGTATTCGTAAATTTCTTTCATTTTCTCTGTGCTGTGTGCGAAGCTAGGACGCAGGTATAGAAGTTGTGTGGTCACCGCCAGCACTGTCATAGAAAATAGAGTTTTCTCCAGCAACGAGCAGGACATGCATGCTGAACTTGTCGCGCTACACAGGTCTTCATTTCCACCTTGTGCTCGCACACAAATCTTCAGCTATTTTCCGTTAATGAGTCGGCAAGAACTGAAAGTTACACAAGGGCCATTAATTATGAAAGTATTGAAACGACGATTCTACTGATGAGTCTGACCAAAGAAGAAAAGTTTTATTTTTGATCTTACGCAGAAGTCAGCTCATTATGAGTGGACTATTCACTATATTATAAATTTTTTGAATTCAAATTAATTATCAGAATGTCCTTTACGATTTATCTAGTTCTAGGTTAGGTACTCGAGCGGAGGTGATTTGCGGGCGTTGGCAAGGTGAGGCGAGTTGGGTGCAGGTGTAGAATGAGCACAGAAGAGAAAGCTGACGGACTGTAGCTGCATGGTGCTTTTCGGTTCAGCGTTGCTATTTCGCAAAGATGTATTAAATAATTAGTGGAACTGCGGGAAAATAATCTGGGAATTTGAGTGAACTGTGGAATTTACGTTAGTTCATTACTAAATTATTTCTGCACTAATGCGCGATTTTAAAGAACTTCAAAAAATTTCGAGCAACACGCATGTTGAATTTTCGCTGATGTGTAACTAATGGTTGTCGAACTTCAAACTCATGCTGGATCGAATTCAGCAGATATTGCTCAATATGAGTTATAGTTACACACGAATCATTTTACGTCCTATATATGCATTTTGAACTCGATGAATTCTAGAGCAATCTTGAAGAAAGCTGCAATGCCAGTAGACGTCACTAGAACAGAAAACATGTCCCAGCAATGTTTGCATTCCTGAGCAACATCACACATCCTCACTCAGATTTCATTTAAATTTAAGAACGTTTGATAGATCTTATAATTACATTTAAACTGGATTTTTTTTCCGAACGGAATGCATAAATTAACTTTCCACGGATTAAAACAAATTTTGAATCGACTCAAAATCAAGTGAGTAAATAGTTCGCCATACCTCAAGACAACATCTTTATTTTCATTACAGCTAATCTTGGTTCACGTTCGCCTCAGTTTGCGTAAAAAATTGTAGCCTAAACGATCTCAGTGTTCGCTCGCTGGTCTGGTTCATCTTCCAAGCAACACCAGCCGCGTCTAAATGCGGCTGGGGATTATCCTTCACAGCATGCTGTGCTGTGGAGCTGCATTGCCAACTTGCTCATTTACACTTCTTCTAAGCGTGCGACCCATGATTATATACGACCATGCTGAAATTTCATTCGGACAAAAACATGTAAAATAAATGAGCTTTGAGCTTGTGAAGAATACAGTTTTGTTTCCTTTGAGTTAGAGCCAAAGAAATAGGTCATTGGATCATTAACTTCAGCTGTCAGCAAGTGTGAAATGATTAATTTATTGGAATATTTTGAATATTTTCTCGTAATAAGATAGTAGTCATAAGAAACCTAATTTGGATTAACATTGTCATAAAAACTGTTATCGAAACAACATAGACCTCAGAACATTTTGAAAGAAGCCTACACGTCTTTTATGGATTGTCATCGCTTGCGCATGGTAAAACTTTGAACATTTCATGAGAAGCCGATGAGAAAAATTAGGTAAGCAATAAACCTAATATTATGGAATGTGTTTATTTTGATATTTCAAGCGCTCAAGATGCAAATCACGTCAAAACCTTATTCTTTCCTGGAAAGAATGCATTAAAGGACTAGGAATAAAGCCCTACAGATAGAAACCAAACAAGCAACCTTATTTCTCAGTGTAGAGCACTGCAAGCCAGAATGCTCCCTTTAATGAATAATTGTATCCACTGCAAATTTCAATTTCGCTAACTATTCTTAAATGTCAATAATGATATCACTCTAGCTGTTTTCCATTTAATTAGATAATCAAAACAGCGGGCAACTCCAAGCCCATTTTCGATATCTTTCGCCCCTTCTAAAATTAAGCGATAATAGAGCCACTTTTCAAACTGAATTCACATGTGTAGTCCTTTTTCGCCAGAGTCCAATAATATTTTTCAACTGATACGACTCAATATTTCAAATCAAATCGTAAAAAAAATCGGGACACTTCTCTTGTTGGAGATAATATTCTCACTGCGGATGGTAGAAAAGAAATTGATAGCTCGTGTAAAATTCATACTATATCGACTGAGCGCTTCAACAACCTTGACAAATTCTCGTAAGGTTCTAAAAATCCTCTTCACTGTTGTAGTGTACTTGACTTCTCCATACTTCAGAATGATGAACTTGGATTCCTAAGCAGAGAAGGAAGAATCTTCCCTGAAGCTGAACTTCTGGTGTGCAGGGGCAGTCATTTTCAAAGTTGAGTAATAATAATTTACCCAAAGACAGCAACAAATTCCATGAATCCGGTATCATATCTACGAAATAATAAAAACCTCCCTTGTAGAGAGCTGAAAAACCTTTGTCATGTTAGTTAGTTCACCAGATTTTGTACCATTCAAAATTGACGCTCATGTCTGATTACCCTGTAGTAAGAATGAATACTTCAAAAGCATAGAAAAGCCGCAAAGTACCTTCAAAAATTCGTCTAACCCAACAGCTCCCTCGGGCACAGTTTCAGGTAATGTGCTCAACCCTTGCCCGCATGATAATTATCAGGTTGCCCCTCCACCATTGACTTCTGACTATTATAAAGTACGTCATTGGGTTAGCGATAAAATGGGTTTCATTGCTATCTAACTCTATAATTACTGAGTGTGATATGCCCTCATCTAAAAATTATCTACATCCAAACACCTACGTGGAAATAAAATCATCGTAAAACAAAAAATTGTCCCAATGTTTAGACTAAACTTCAATAAAAAATCAACTACCCAACCAAACACGTAAATAGAAATGAAATAGAAATGACAACATCTCTCATTTCTCTGTGGATCCCTCTGCCAGAGATCGGTACATCGTGCATGTGTAATCATTGCAATGAAACCGAAATGCTATTTAGTTTCTTCCCTCATCTACATCTTTTAATGATCAAACTCAGACAAAATTTATCTTAAGTTCATTTTGTGCACATTATGCGTATCTGAAACACGGGTTTGATTCACAAACCCCCATTTTTATATTCTAGATTACGTGTTGTACCTTTATGAAAGCATTGAAGGTAGCAGAGGAAGCGGAATGTTTATTTTTGAAAATAATATACTAAATATCTTTACTTCTAGCAAACGAACTTTGTTAAGGTTTAGAAGTTTTAGAAATTGTTTGTCTGAAAAACAAAACAATAAATATTAACCCATCATCATCGGGTGCCACCCCTTGGTCTCCCTACGTCATACATTAGTGTTTATTGAGACAACTTTCAAGCAAATTCTAGTGAAAAAAATTTCATTCATTGTTTTCGGTGATTTCAACGTTGACTCAACGAATAAAAACAATCAGTCAAGTAAATTATTGTACAAATAAAACCTATACCGAATGGTCAAAGAACCAAATCATGTTACTAAAGTCTCTAGAACTTTTTTTGATATGGCAATCCCAAATAATCCTACTGCAATATTCAGCAATGCAACATCAACCTCTTTTCCGACCACCACTCTATAGAATGTCAAATTAACATCGCACGGGAGAGAAGAAAGAGGTATATGGCAAATCGTTTTGAAAAGTCGTAAACAAAACGAGTCATAACAGAAATAATTACTAAACAGGTCCACCGAATTTCAGAACATGGTGAAATCTGACGACATTCACATATAAGATTCGTTGTTAAATGGAAATTTTACAGCACCTTTCAATGAATAAGCTCCCTACATCATCATATAAACTAAGCCCAAACATTTTGCTGAATTACAGGTGAAAATGAAGAATTGAGCAGAATAAAGAAAACTTCTTACTTACATGAGTGTAAAAAAGGTCAAGTATTACTTTATTCAAGGAGCATGAAAAGATTGTTCGAACGAAAATTACTGGAGCAAAACGAATCAACTTGTCCCAAAAAATTTTAACGGCAAAAACCACCCATAACGAACGTAGGGAATCGTTTGTGATGTATCCCAAAGCAAAAAATTCAGACTACAAAAATAATTTTGAAAACCTTTTGGTAACAGCCATGAATTTCAGCAGTTTTTTTGAGATGTAGGCGCAAAAGTCTTTAATGGAATATATGATACAAAAACAATCAACTTTCAGTTGTAAACACGTGTCGTATGTAATTTGTAAGTACCAGTGTAAAATGGAAACCTCGTTCAGTTAATTCAGTCAATTCGAAAAAATGTATATCCTGAAAAACACAAAGGCAGTCTTGCATGATGGGATTAACCTTTAAGATATTGACGAAAGTTTCCCTATTATAGCACCAATGCTTCGTTTGATAATTAATACACAAATAACTCTCCGAGGCATTTTTCATCAGTATCTACTATATTTATGAGCTCTCCCAAACTCAAAATAACACAATCGAGAGAATATATTTTCATGTTTTCCTTCCAAATTTTTTTCAACCAATGATATAGCTATTACAATATCTATGTATGTTTGCTAACAAAGCATCATAGTATTAAAACATTTTTAGCGTTAAATGGGTATTGCATGCATCCAATATTTTTTGAAAATATATTGTAATTTTTTCTCTTTTTTTGTAGTGAAGATGCACTGGTCAAACTAATTACACCCCAGCGCATGACTTATCACAACTATTTAATTTCATGCTAATCAAAGTATGAGGAAAGTATATGATGAAACACCGCAGGTGTTTGCAAATCCCATAATTATTATTTGGCGCCAATGAAACAATATGATATAATATAGGCTTGCTTGCCTTCGTTTCATACACATATGCGACAAACTTCGCACTTAGTCTACTATGTGAAAGGCATCCAAATTCTCATCAAAAAAGTAGGAAGTAAGTTAGGAAAGCATTTATTTACACTCAGGGGCATTCAATGGGGGAGTGAATTAGACACATTTCTCCAGTATGAGGACAAATCAAACGTTTGAAACTTATCTACTCTATTTTAAAGGGAGACACTTTTTCTGACAAATGGTGTAGCACTTTAACAGCTCGTCATTGAAGTGTTGCAATGAACCAGTACGGTAAGTTCGGTACAAGTGGTCAAAGATCCTGGAGCAAAGGGGGCAGGAAAAATAGTATTTCACAATGTTTCATTGCCTCAAAATTACATCGTTAATGATACCTAATGAACGTACAGGCATTGAAACACTCAACATTGCACAACTACAGTGAAGCAACGCGTATGCCGTACCAGAGGATAGAGATACTTCCGGAGAGCTGCGACGTTTACTGATGGCAATGTTGTTACAAGGTGGGAAGCGGTTCAAATGCAGCTCTGAAAGCCTCGCATCTCAATTTATACTATCTAGCTTATGCTGAATCAGCATCCGCAATGCGGCACCCCGCAACGAAGGCGTGGTACTGACGCATGCACGAACAAATGCACGAATTAATGCACGCACACGCGCAACTAAAGCCTGCTCTCACTAATTTAGATGCATGTACGCAAAGGTGCAAAACGGGATTAATAACTCATTTTTGCGCGCCAAGTGTGATTCGACTTTGCTAATTCGTCGGCATAGTTTGGCCCTCGATGAATTGAAAAGTTTAGATGACGCAGTATTCAAATGCGTGCCCTATCAAATTCTCAAAAGTAACAGTTGTGCCTCTCCTTTGAGGCCTCATTCCTATTGAGTACGCACCGACTGTGGCTTGAGCTCAGGTGTGAACCATATAGTCAACATGTTGCGCTCGTAGACCGGCGTCCCAGGAGCAGTATTTCCATATGAGCGTAGCGCTATCGATCGCAAGTTTTTGAGCTGAGTCCTGTTTTTTCACCAAGAATTTCAATTTTTAGCTTTTCCAGATAAAATTAAAGCACTTTCTAAGTGGATGCACTTTCGAATTGTCAAAACCCGAGTTTTCAAATTTTACTTAGAAGAAGTTTCAGTAAAGCTTGTCTCTTATCTCACAATTCTCCCGTGGACTATCGTTTAAGACCTTAAAATAACTTGCATGAAGCCAACTGTCAGGCAACGCATTTGGTTGTCAAATTCATTATTCAATAGTTACTCTTCAAGACAGAAAGTTGAGTTAAAATTTTTTTTATCAAGTAATTTTGCCGGTAGCATAATGGAAAATAGGTGAGTTACCTCCCAACAACAATGTGGGTTCGTTAATGGTTCACGCGTGTATTTACTTTAGTTAGCCCTTACGTTTTCATTTGTATTCGATTTCGGTATCCTAACATTAGTTAGATTATCAAGCTAAGTAGCACAAATATTTTACATGTATTTGCTGTATTATGCAACTGCTCATGTTTGTACGCCCTATTTTTACAAAAGAAAATAAACCACTGTCTTTAATGAAAAGTATCCGTGCATTTAAGAGGCATTAAATCAAGATTCCCACACAGTGGTCGCAGACCTTAAAAATTAAGTATTGATACTCTGTTAACACAGGGCACAGACCAATGGTTTCCAAACCTAGAAGTTGCGTGCCCATACTCCCCTGCGTTCTGTGCGTGATGGTACTCCCACCCCCAGTTTGTATTCTATGCAGCATACTGATAGAAAATTTTGCAAAATTAATTTAAAACGGGACTTCCGTAAAAAGTCAATGTAAATGTTTCAGAAAAAATCTTGAAACTATTACTACGGTTGAATCGAGGTTGTGATAATCCATGTTCAGAATGGTGTAATGAATTAGATATTCCTCGGGGTGAAATATTTCGGTTTCATACGCCTTAAAAACAAGGATAATAACGAAGTAGCTGAAAGCTTCCAGTTATTGATACGTTGGTATACTGAACTTCAGCTTACTTAGATGTATTGCATCATTTTTCATTGTCTTATACAGGTGTAGGCATCTGCCTAGCAATTATAAGAAGTTTCGTGCACAAACAACGTTATGTTGTTGCTAGAAACCAAAAAAGTGCATCAGTGGTGCAGTTTCCAGCATTTTCTACGACGACAGCCTGTCATTGTGCTGTCATTGTTTGCAGCAGCGGACGCTACACCATTAAATGGAGGGAATACCGTCTGCGTGACCTAGCTCTCGTGCTGAAAAAGTTATAGGATAGGGTATTCTGTTGTTTTTTTAGATGAAAAATGAGAGATTGAGGGTCTTTACGGTAGATTTTATTTGATTTTAGTCTAGGCCTCCCTAACAGCAAAGAAGCGTTTCAAAGAGAGAAAGTAGGAAGGCACCATTTAGTATGGAAATAAGGGAATGCGGAACCTATGCGCAAGGTGCATAGAAAGAGTAAGTTGAGAAAGAAGTTCCTGAAACAAGATAAAAGTTTAGGGAAGTTCCTTTTTTTAAGCGAATGGTCATTAGGAATTTAAAAACGAAGAGTACCGTGAGCATTGAAATCATATTTAATAATGATTAAACAAAACTTGAACTTAAAATGAGTACTCATTGTCCATTCTTTCAGCTTATCCGTAGACAAGCTCCATCTTCAGTTATCAGTCTGAAAAATTGAAATATAAAAAACAGTCATTATGTAAAATACCGCGACGCATTAAAATCTACATGTAAATTTCTAAACGATATGAACTACTAGTGGTATTGAGACCAGGATTTTCTTTGGAAATATACAAAGATTTTAAAATGCGTAAGTCATTTCATTCACACCTAAATTTCAAATAGAAAAATTGTCCTCTGCTATATCGTCACAACAATGATCGCTGTGAAGGCAGATGGATGAATGAGGCAGTTGAGTCAGAAGTTTTCCGCTACGATAGCTGTGTTGGGCAATACAAACACCAAATGGCAAAGTCGTCCTGCCCACAAAGCCAGATATACAGTGTATAGAACTAAACTTATGCCCAATGGATGCCCGCATCCGTTCAGGAATTACGTCCTTGTAGCGAAAAAAAAAAACAACTTTAGGTGAATTAGAGGCACAATACACAGTTTTACGGTAGGAGAATGACGTTTAAAAAGAATTTTCAGATCTAGCTACATTTCATCTCTGTAATGTCCGAAATATGGTAAAACGCAATACAGACGATTCAATGGTTCTATAACCGCAAAATAAATCCAAGTATTTAAAATTTTCTGTTTTTAGCTCATATTGAGGAAATTTTTTTCTGAATCTAACGATATGCTTCACTGCTTTGTAAGTGCATTTGTTCGTCTGATACAGCTTGTGAAAAGCTGGTCATTTACGCACTTACGTCGTTACACGGCCATGTGACGATTTTGTCATGCTCTCCTGAAAACTTGATCTTGTTGATGTTTGAAATACTACCTACTTCCCCCACTGTTTTAAGTACTGGAATAGCAAACCTACCAATCGATATAGGGCTTAAAAAGAGCTAAAAATTTGTGTGTGAATTTTTTCAAAAAAGGTAGAATTTTAAAATTAGAGCAGAAATAAGATGTCAAAATTAAAAAAAAAACACTTCTTGAAAAAAATCCCAAAATTCAACGAATCAATAAATCGAAATTCCATTCCAATATTTCTTTAGATAATACATTTAGCTGTCTAAAAAACATGTTGCTGGTTCTGTAATTTCAAAATTGTAGGAAAAGAGATGTCTTCCCTAATAGCCATTTTTTAACTTTTTCTGCTAGAAATAAATTTTTTGAAGCGACACTGAACCATTCGAAGCAGAAAAGGTCAATATTGAATTTAGGCCTTTCACGGAAATAATAAATTCGGTTCCAAACAATCACTAAAGGAACACATTTAAAAACGTTTTACACGAATGACATTTTGCTCGCCGATGCGTTATTTTAGAGATATAACAATAATAACGTTCAGCTAGGAATAACATTATATGGTCGGTTGCTTAGTCGCCGCATCGTTGGGTCACGCTCACATTCTTGGCGGGACACNCAGCAGGCGAGAGTTAGCCATACCCTCACGGTCGAAAAGCTTTGGTACGAAACAGAAATATTCTAATAGTAAACAAATTCTAATGAGGTTGGTGGAGCTTCAGACAGCACAGTGCACAAAGTTGTTACTCTCTTGAAAACCCTTCATTTGGTCTAAAGTTCGAAAATCATATTAGAAATAAGAGGAAAAAAGATAAAAAATCGAATTTCTTGGGAAAAAAAATCCTGAAATTCAACGAATCGAAGTGTCGAAAACTCTTTCCTTGATATTTCAAATAATTCATTTACTTATCTAGAAAACATGTAGCTAGTTCTGTAACTTCAAAATTGTTGGAAGAGATACAGTTTCCGTAATTCTATTTTTTCAGTTTTTTACGTTTTTTTAAATTAAATGACAAAATACACTTCATTCATAAATGGTTACGTCATTTTACACCGACGGTGAAAATTTCAGAAAAATGCGCCGAAAAATGACGTTAGTTTTTTGCACATACGGTCTTTTTATGCGATCATGTCCATCCCATGACCTATACACATCTCAGAATCCTTAATTTCATAAAATAATAAATAAATAAAAATATATCAGCCTCTGATTTAAGTTGGTTCAATATCTCATAAACGGGACTGTGAATGAAAGTTGTTGCGTCTCCTCTTGCCCCAATAGTTACCAGATTTCAATGTTATTTAGCCTTGAGAGTCTGCTTTTGAAAAAGGGTGCTTGATCACAATCTACCTCCACTCTCGCTACGTGAACTTGGCTGTATTTTGCAGGAAGACTGGTATTACATTCATTCTGAAACTTTACAGGACCTATATTTATCTATTCCGCGAAGACTGAAAGCCGTATGCTAATGATTTTCCAACGCTGTTATCGAAAAAATTTTTTTTTTTCAAGTATTTCCTTATTTATGTCCACCACTGAAGTATTGCTGAAAACATACATCTTCAGAGGATTAAGGAGGAAAACAAACACGCTTGGAAACAATGTATTAGATGTATACAAAAAATGTGATGACTTGACTTCAAAAGGTTTATTTATGAGAGTATGATAAATTAAATTTACGAATTATGGTATTGATTCGAAATCTTAACAGCCCGGATGACAGCAAATAAATCGGATCGAACTTTCAACCCCAGCCTGTTTGATATCACGTGAAACTTATAGTATAGTTAGTCCACGAATATATTTGCTGCAAATTATGAGCGAAAAACATCTCAATTAAATAACTGAACTAAGATCATCTCAGTCCTCACATCGTGTCTAATGAGATGTTCCATAAGGACTATTGAGGCTTCAGAGAGCGGCTAATTTGACGGATTACTTAGGAGCTTAGCTGGGGCTCCCACTGCCATTAAGGCACCTGCTGCGCATTTGCCTGTTGCGGACAGAGGAACTTTCACTCTCCTTCTGTGTTCTGGTTGCTAGATTGGAATTATTAAATTACTCTTCTGTTTTTTTAGGAAGCAATAAATGTTATTCTTTATCTCGTCTCATTTCGGTTAAATAGCCATCGAAATAATTATTTCAAGAGACTTAGGCGAATGCAAACGGCTCTCAACCATTTGTAAAATTTACTTTGAATTAGTTTATTTTACGTAAACTATGTACGTTGAATCATGAAAGCTTACTTACATGTCAAGTATTAATATTGACTGCATGGGTGTTAGTTAAAGTAAAGCTATTTGTCATTAAGAGATGCATTTTGGCTGTTAGCCATTTTATAATAGAAGAAGGGAAAAATCTCTACTATTATCAAAACTTTTCGTTCTGTGTTGTTGAGATCATTCTCATGATGGATTCATGATACGATAGGAAGAAGCGCTTTCAAGTTTCATATTATGGAGCTTACCTCTTCCCAGCGAGCTATCGTGTTACAAGCTCACATAAGTCACTGGCAAGAGCCAGCAGCTGAAACGAATAGGCAAGCAAAAAGCATGTTGGTGCTCAAGCTCGTAAACGTCTTTCAAAATGAGTATTTTGCTTTATTTAGTTAAATCTGATATGAAAATTTCAAGTCAGTGTCGCGTTTAATAAGTGGTCTACAGTAAATAAAACATTGGAAGTAGAAAAAGGTTCCAATGAGACGTCCATGAAGTCACTGAACTTTGCAGGGCCTGTGAATATAAGTATTCTATTAACCGCAATGATGACAAATCACAATTTTGCTGAAAACTTTCTAGTGAAAATTTTTGATTTAAAGTGATCAAATTATTTGAATTATTCATAAGTTTCCTTCCGTTTGAGCGGTAGCGTTCGAAAGAGAAGAGGATGCATTTCATTCACATCGCTGCCTTAACTGAATTTTTCATCCATAGAATTATATGCTTTTATTTTCAAGGCTACGTAAAATATTGAAATGGTTGACACGGTTTGACCACAATTCACTAAGTTCTGTTGTAACGGGGTAGAGTACGGAAGTGATCAGTTAATACGCTGATTTCTTGGCAGCGGCAGTTCACAAAGTATTATTCTCAACTAATATGACTTGTTATTTTGCTTTGTACTAGCAACGGTTTGATAGCCTTTTTATACTGGGATTTGACTGTACTTCAAGTTTCTCGAAATGAAATTATGTGAAGCTTGAGGGAAAAAAAATAAAACCTAAAAGAATGATGTATCACGAAATTGTCTACCAATTTCTGCCCAGAGTCCACGAGAAGAACTGGCTGGGTGCGTCCCGCTCCCGTCAAGAAGGTTGAGTTTGCAATCAGGATGAATTCTTTCGAAGGGTTCTTTCTCTATAACGATTACGCATTGATGTTTTTTATAATACAATACAAAAAGCAGGGCGTTGTCAACTTAATCTTCCATTAAAATTATGAGAAAAATGGACTTGACGAACTCCCAAGATAATCTGGGAACTCCCAAGACATCTGAAACTCCTAATCTAAAGGATTCAAGAAGTCTTATGTAATACAAAAAATCAGCAAAGAATTTAGCTACTGCAAACATTCGAGAGAGAAGGCAAAGACTTGCAAGATATCGAAAATATTAATTTAGTTAACTTCTTCGTTAGGCTACTGGGGCGAAAAATAATCACATCTATGGGGCATTCTGAGAACAGAACCACGTTTTCTAAAAATGAGCAAATAAATTCTTAGTAGTAATATTTCAACTGTTGAACTTCAACTAGAATCTCTTCATGGTTCTTTCCTTCAATTGAGTTCGAGAGGTCCTCCTGCACTCGACGGAAAGCTGAGTTTGACAACTGGAAAATAATTCCAATTTTGCGTTAGCGCACAAGAAAATGAGTGCTGTCTGTGATTGGAGTTGAACATCAGACAACATAATCATCGAAGTCCAGTCAAGAGCCTAATCAAAAAAACCTTCGCTCTTCTCAACAAACTGTGAAGTG